>APFE031244859.1:208905-232358 GCA_000404065.3 Pinus taeda | reverse complement strand
TACTACTCAAAGAGATCGAAAGCATGAAAATGGGGGAAAACGAGAAAGTTAAATATTTTAATTATATATTTAATCACATATCGAATAAATTCCTCCCAGCATGCAACCACACAATTTGATTACTATCAATTACTACACAACTACCTTGCCCACTAGTATTTCCCAATTCATTAAGAGATCTGCAAAGGCAACACTAGTACTAAAATTTTGATAAGCAATTATCGTTGAGAAGGAATTTCACACAATTGGGTTCATTATGAGCGAGGAGGAATCAACAAACTCTCAAGAGACCAGTAGGAAGTCACAACCTTCTTTTAGTAAGGCTAAAGAGAAGGAATCATCAGGAATCGAAAGCTTGACCAGGATGGTGAGGATGCTCACCAATGAAATTTTAGAACTAAAGAAAATTTCAAGTGAGAATTCCACCAGTAGTAAGCCTCCCAAGTCCTTCCCTTTTAAAGGAATAACAATAACATCAGTAATCATCCTACCAAGTATGCAAAAAATTTGAATGTTGTGTTGAAAATAAAAGGCACGGGCATGGATAATTATTGTTATTTCCATTAGGAATATCATTCAGAAAAGAAAATTCCCTCAATGGAATCATAACATGAACGCTCTAGCTGTACACATTGTAGATACTCTATTAGCAGATGAGTGGATAGAATGGGTAGAAGAATCAGAATAACCTACGGAGGCTAGGGAAAGAAAAAGTGTTGGACATGTAGTGAATGCATATCATTGTATCTACAATGATGATAAGAAGGATGTTGAAGAACCACCACAGTATGATCCCCCTCAGAATTAAAATGTTTGATACAATCTAAGGAGTAAAGGATTCATCTCTGAACAGGAATAGACAAGATAGAAGTTAAAATAGAATTTGCTAAGAATAATCTCACCATTGTTCAAACCTACTCAAAACGCACAAGGTAATCCTCGAGAGGAACCTGATTCTAAGAACACTTCCTCGAGTAACAAGGGTAAGTCCAACACTCCAGAAGTGTCGAATAAATCCACTCCTCTAGACACTTCATCATTTCTTGCTATTGGTAAAACAATCGATTATAATATTGTGGAAGATATGAAGAAAACTAGAGCCAACATTTCCATCTACGATCTCGCGAAGATTGTAGGCCAGCATGAACTCATTGTCCTGAATTTTTCACAACCTTCGACAGGTGGTAAAGCTTCCTCCCCTCAAAAGGTGTCAGGTAACTCTTTTGGTCCTCTTCAATGTGTAGTGAATGCTTTAACAGTAGAAACTAACACTCTCTTTCCACCTCTTTTGTTAATGTTGAATTTTTTCATTATAATGTCCATAATTGTTTAGTAGACACTAGTGCATCTGTGAATGTCAAGCCATTATTTGTAGCAAATAAAATTAATGCAAAATGGGAGAAAACCAATGCAAATATTGTTCATATGTACAGGTTTCTTGTCTAGGCTATTGGTGAGCTTAAGAATGTGCTTATCATGTTATCAAAAGATCCTTGAGTTTACCAATGTATAAATATCGTAATTGTGGACATACCAGAACCTTGTGGTGTATTACTTAGCAGAGACTGATCTAGAAAATTATAGGGATATTTTGCAACATATTGGTCACATTTGTGGCTTCCATATAAGGGCAGGAATAATCATATTTGAGTGGACCATGAGTCATATATAAATACACTATGACACCACTTGAAGGCCACAATGAGCCTCTTGCTTTTTCCTATTTGATTTTTGGGAATTTCTTTCTTGAAACCAACCTCAAGTGCTATTAGGTGCAACCATCACCTGTTCCACCAAATACACAGCTGGAACTCCTTCCTTGTCCTCTAGCTGGTGAAAATGAAACATGTAACATAGATGTACATAATAATATAATAATAGTAGTAGTAGTAATAAAAGCATACGAAGTAGCTCGGTAGCTCGTAATGTTTAGACTTTATATTTTGATGGTTCAAAGACGTCGGATGGTTCCAGAGAAGGTTGTGTTCTTACAGACCCATGAAATAAGAAGCATATCCTCTCATGCCAACTGGAGTTAGAGTGTACCAATAACACTACTGAATGTGAAGTGCTCTTACTCCTATTAAATAAATCTATTGACTTGAAGGTAGAAATTTTGAAGGTAATCGGTGACTTAGAGGTGGTCACTCGTCAGGTATGACATAATGTTTCACCACATCTTAAAAACTACAAGCAGAAGGTATGGTGTTCGATCAATCATTTCTAAGCTTTAAATATTGTTTATGTTCCTAGAGTTAGAAATGTTCTAGTAGATGCATTAGAAAATGTAACTGCCAGGATTTTTCCACTGAAAAATGGTTTTTCTATCGAAATTATATATAAATCATCTGTGCCTGAAAATGTCACTAACTTAAACATTTTCAATGATAACAAACAGATACTACACTTTATAACTAATGTTGACGTATTCAAAGATGTTTCCATAAAGGAGGATGAGCACGAGCAAGCTCTGCAGGAGGCATCTAATGTAATGAAATGAAACATTATGCCTAAAGGAGTGGTGTCCTTGGAGAAATTGTATATCCTGCAAAATTGATTCAAGGGGAAAACCAACACTAAGACTCAAAGTTCAAACTTAGCATCTCAACAAGTCAATTTTGGACCTCCTAAAGATCCAAAGTATGTGAACCTTGGTACTTATTGTTCCCCACAAGAAAAACAGACGTTTATCCATTTATTCAAAAGGTACCATTATGTGTTTGCATGGACATACGATGATTTAAATTCTTGTGACACTTGTTTATCCAACATGTCATCCCTATAAAAGAACGAGTGAAACCATTCCAACAAAAATTACAGAAAGTTCATCCATCACTAGAACCCCTCATATAGAAGGAACTAAGAAAGTTGTTGGATGCTCAGATCATATTTAAAGTCATACATTCCACATGAATTTCTAATTTGGTCCCAGTCAGAAAGAATTCTTAAGAAATAAGATTATGTGTAGATTTATGCAACCTTAATCGGGCTTCTCATAAATATAACTATCCAATGTCATTCATCTAGAAGATACTCTAGATAGTATCTAAGTCTGAAATGTTTTCACTAGTATAGTGGTTCTGAGGTTATAATCAAGTGTTGGTGGTGGAACCTGTTTGACCGAAAACAACTTTTCAGACCAAATGGGGGATATTTTATTTCAAGAAAATTCCATTTGGACTTATAAATGTATGTGCAAGTTTCCAAAGAACAATGGACATCACCTTTCATGGCTTGATAGGCCAGATAATTATTCTTTATTTGGATGATGTTACTATGTTATCCAAGAAAATATGAGACTATGTACATCATCTAAAACAGATATTTGAATGGTGTCGAAAGTATGGGATTTCCTTTAAGCCCAAGAAGAGTGTCTTTGTTGTGTCTGAAGGAATTTTATTAGGGCACATTGTTGGAAACAGAGGAATCAAGATTGATCCCGAGAGGGTCAAGGCTATCACAAAAATCTCATTCCTAGTGAATAATAAAGCCATGTGGTCTTTCTTAGGAAAAAATAATTTCCTCAGAAAATTCATCTCCAGTTATGCTCAAATATTCAAACCCATACAAGAAATGATTAAGAAAGATGTCATATATAAATTGGATAAATGGGAAAAAGAAGCTTTTTCTCGGATTAAGAAGGCTATTGGTAATGCATCTATGCTTTTCAGTCCAGATTATGGCCAATATTTCATGCACTATATGTTTGCTTCGGATTTTTCAATTGTGGTTGTGTTATCTTAGTAAGATAATGAAGGAAATGGGAAACCTATTTATTTTATGAGCTCTAGTCTACAATGGCCTGAATTAAATTATCCTTCCATTAATAAAGAAGTGTATGTCATATACAAGGAAGTTAAGTATTTTAGGCCCTACATATTGAAAGCTCACAAAATTTTATTTATACCTCATCCAACAGCAAGAACATTGTTTGTGCAACAAGAGCTGGGTGAGAAGAGGGCTAATTGGATGACATATCTTCAAGAGTATGATTTAGAGTTCAAACTAGTTCATACCATAAAGGGGCATGGTCTATGTAAGCTAGTCGTTGAAGCAAGGGATGCTCCCAAGAAAGACCTATCAGGATGGGAGCAGGAGATCAAAATGTATAATATTGAATATGTTCCTCAATCCATGCCTACAATGCCATGGTATGCAGATATACGACAATTTTTGGAGCACGACACCTTGCCCTCACACTTATTGAACAAATAGAAAAGGGAAATCCGATTAAAAGCTCTATCTTACCAATTGGTTCATGGAGTGGTTTTCTGGAATCACATCAATGGTATCCTACTGAGGTGCCTTGAGCTACAGGATATAGAGAAGGTCTTGAAATATTTATGGAATGACAGGTGGTCACTATACAAGTGGAACTACAATGCATAAGGTTATGTAAGCTGGTTATTATTGGCCCACTCTATTTAAGGATGCTCACGCTTATGTCTGCAAGTGCCAAGCATGTCAAAGATGCACCAACCGTGATCAAAGGTTAGCCGCCCCACTACTACAAGTAGTAGTTAAAGAAACATTACAATAGTGGGGCCTTGACGTTATTCGAGAAATGTTTCCTCACTAGTTAAAGCAACACTGATATATCCTAAAAAAAATAGATTATTTTACTTGGTGGTCATAAGGAATTCCTCTCAAACTAGTAAATGACTAGGAAGTCATCCACTTTTTAAAACAGAACATCATTACTAGGTTTTGTGTTCCTACGCCACTTATCTTTGATAATGAAAATTTAATTTTGATTTTAAAGCTTTATGGATTTGTATTAGAGAACGATATTGTTTTAAAGCATGCATCTAATTATTATCCCCGGGGAAATGGTTCAACTAAATCCACAAACAAGAATCGTATATTTTCCATCCAGTATTTTTTTCCAAAGCATCAAAACAATTTCCTTCCTTGCCCCAATCAGAACTCTGCAAAAACTAGGCCTCATCCCCAGACCAAATTTGCCTTTCCCTTTTTCCAACACAAAACCCCCAAAAACTCAAATTAAATCCTTGCACTTCATACCTAGCCTAAGATTAGTTGTTAAATCAGTCATCTCAAGCCCCATCGATTATCTTTTGCTGAGATTGACCTAGAGAGAGCCCTCTCCTATCCTCGTAGGGCTAGCTATGAGGCTGAGCGTGGTTTGATGTGGACCTAGAAGCTTACCTTTTCAGCCTGAGGTAAATCTAGGCTCTAACATAGTGGCGACTGCATTGGGGAAGAAAGTTTAGTTTCATTGTTTGGGTTTGTAGACTACAGACAGAGCCTGAAGCTAGAAAGGTATCCTTCAAAACACTTTTGCTTTGCATTAGCGCAAGTAGATAAAATCTACTTCAGTAAATCTCCGGTCTAGTTTATAAACTGAACATCTGATCTAAATGATCACCCCAGTACATGTATCAAGTTGAGATCTAATTATTGATGGTGGACAATGATCAAACACAACAAGGCTGAAATCATTCACCTAGCGATTCCAAATCATTTTCGAGATTACATCTAAAGACTCCACTAGAGGATGAAACCGACCAACAAAAACATGAAAGGACAATATGGGCAGATCAGGTATTCAAGTTGGAATTTCATCCAAGACATTTTGTTCTTTGTTCTAAATTATTTATTCTCTTTTCCCGAGAATGTCAAGAAGGCTTTGCAAAGTATATTGTGCTTGAGAAAAGATCTCAGGCCTACATTTGATTCCTTCCCTTTGAAGATTGTGAACACCAAAGATTTACATGCCTTTGAGCTTGATCAAGACCCTTTTTCTAAATCTTGTGATGATCGTCTTCAAACTGATGAGCCTCAAGAGACCAGGACTGATTCTACAGCTTCTGTACATACCTCAATACTTTGTAAAATTATAGATCGATACAAGCCTCTGATTTTACCTCCTATATCCCATGCTTTCCCTAAGAATCATGACCTATATCTACCAAGATTTGATGGTGAACGCAACAACATCACTGCTAAGAGACATGTTCTGAATTTTGAGTCTTTCCTTGACCTTTTCGAAGTTGATGAAGAGGATGTCAGTATTAGGCTTTTTGCTCTTTCTTTGCAAGGCAAAATCAAGAGTTGGTTCAAAACCCTGCCTGATGCAAGCATCTCAAATTTACAGCAGTTCATCAAAGTTTTCCTCGACAGGTGGGTGGTAAGACAGAACCATTTCTTGATTATAGAAGAGTATAACCAGCTGAAAAGACAACCAAGGGAGACATTACAACAGTTTTTTGCCAGATTTAACCAAGTCTATTTTTTGATGCCTAATAATATAAGACCTCCACCTGGATCCGCTCTCTTGTACTACCCAGGTGCCTTTGATCCGGAAATGGAATTTCAGCTGAGAGAAAGGAATTATGCAACACTTGAAGAGATGCAAAACAATGCAGTAGATGTAGAGGCTCATTTGTTGATCCGAAGGGCAAAGTTGAAGGAAGAAGAGAAGAAAAACATAGATTCAGAGGAAATGACATTTCTAGAGGTAAAGCTTGACATTTTTGCAAGTGCAGTGGAAGAGATGATTCAAAGGATCACCACAAGGAATGATTATGATGTTCAATCTCATGGCTCCCTTATTAAAGAATAACAAGTTGCTGATCCAAAACATCTTATTTCTTATCCTAGTTGTCATAGATCTGATAATGATTGTTTTATAGATCATCTTGGAGAAGAGAGATTTGTTGATATGACATGTATGCTTGATGATGTGTTTTATACTGATGATTTGCCTAAGTTTGATCAGTATGATGATGATTATGTTCTCTAAACAGAAGCTAATCCTACAGACAAATCAACAACTATTTTGTGGGAGGAAGAAGTTCACTTTCAGCAGCTCGAATACAATGTTCAGCCATCACATATCAGCTATGGAAACGACGAGGAAAGTGCAGCTAATTTTGAAGTAAGTGAAGGGTCTTTGCCTTTTTGTTTTGCCTCGTTTTAGTTCATCAAAGACAACATTCATGCAACCAGAAATCAATTGTCAACAAGTTTTGATCTGGACCATCTTGAAAACAATGAAAAACTTGTTCAAGACTTCTCATATCCAGATTTGCAGCCCCCGAATGCCATTGATTGTCAAATTGCAGATGACGACATGGAAGCTGGCACATATGATCAAATGATAGAGGATGATTCCGTACCATTTTGTTTTGAATCATTTCAGTTTTTGAAGGGTAAATTGCGTAAATTGCATAGTATATTTTCAAATGAGCAGCCTATAGGACATCATGTAATTTCATCGGAACCAATAGAAAATGGGTTGTAGCAGTATTTTCAAGTTTTTCACGATCCAATCGTTGAAGTGTTGGATGATGTTTGTAGTCAAAGTCCTTCTCCTATCTGTGAGATTGACAAAAGTATTGATACAAACTTGATTCAGCAGCCAGTTTCTTTGTCATTTTTAGCAGGAGTCTCATCACAAAGCTTAGATCAAAGTTTTCATTTATGGTATGAGGAAAAGAGAAGTAATCCATTGGATGAGCTAAGTCCCAGTGTGCATGAATTTCGAGATCCTTATGCAGTGTTTTTGGAGGCAGATAGAGAATCCATAGTATTCAACGAATCTGTTCACATGTCTTCATGGGAGTTGCCTTTTAGTAGTTCTCTCTTGTTGTTCATAAACAAGCACTTGCAGAGAATTCAAACAGCAGCCGGAATGCTTACTTGGTTGCATTGGTTGTTTCATTTCACTTGATCAGGTGATGAATGGAAAAACTAGAGTAGGTTGTACTGAATAAGCTTCATTTTGAGCATCTTTTCCAGTTTGTCGGTTGTGTTTAAATATCGAGTCAGTTTTTAGTTGAGTGAGATTCAATTTGTGTCGTCAAGTTTTCAATCATGCATTTCAGCTTGAGTTTTTTACTCCATTGCCCAATGGATAAGGCATTGGTCTGCTCTCCCAAAGATCTGTCATTCTTGGCACCTCCAAGGAGCTACCATCCCCATTGGAGCCAATGTTAGTGTCAGTCTTTGCAGCCTTCCTCCAGTGATCAAACATGCTCTTGCAAAGTGATTTTAAGGTGTCAAGGTCAAATTTTGTCATTTCAGAGCATCTTCAAGTAAAATTTGTTCACTAGGTATTAGGTCTAGGGTTTGTTTTCACTCTTTTCAAAGTTGTCCAAATGTCGGTCCATGTCACCATTCAGCTGAGTGTACCATCATTCAAAGGGTTTTCATCATCATGTTAAGTTCCACTGGGTCATTTTACACCTTGTTCATGCTTCAGTTGCGCCTAGGTAAGGTTCATTTCCCTCTCCTAGGGTTTTGAAGCTAATTTCTCTTGGATGGTCAAATCATTAGCAAAACTTGTATCCTGACATTCCTACACCTTCTCTTATCCTTAATGTACCTTATTAAACACTTCACATCACTGAGATCCCCCAAATTCCTCATTTTCGCACAAACCCTAGTTTCTTGCTACAACTTGGCAATTTTCTAGGCTAGGCCTGTGTTTTGCCATTTTGGACCCCTTCCCCTCACTCAATCTTTCAAATTCCACTTTTCCTTATTTCCTAACATCCCTCCCTAATTCTCAAAATTTTCTCAATAATTTAAAAGCCCCTTATCCCCTTCTTTTCACTTCATTTCGACAAATCCCTTGTTCCACACATTAGGGTAGGTTTCACTCAAATGATGTTTCTGAGAAATAAAAGATGAACTTGCGAAAATTGAAAGAGTTTTTTGTCCAAAATAGGCCACGAAATAAAAACCTCCTTCACTTTTTACACAGGTGTCATGGTTTTAGAGAAATGTCAAAAATACATTTGCCTTGGGAGAATTGATGCACCTCTTAAGTGAACTTAGGAAAATCAAGTTTTCTCCTAGCTTGGGTTTCCAAATGACTTTCTTGATGAGTAAAATGATAACTAGACACAAACTGTTTTCCATTGAGCTATCATGAGCTCAGTTTGGAGTTGAGGAACACCTTCAAAAGTTGACTGCAACAGCACTCTGCCTTGAGGCAGCCTCATTTGGCACATTTTGACAAGTCTTGGGAGATTTTATTTTTGATAGGGAAAATGAACTCCAAATTAAAACATTCTAGTTGGGTTGGAAATTAGACTCAAATACCTTTCCAACGAGCTATCTGGAACCCAATTTGGACACTAGGAAGGCCTCCAAAAGGCTCCTGAAAAAAGGCGCTACGCATAGAGATGGTGCAGCGCATTGGGCTGCCCTCCACAGTGGAAAAAATACATTGGCGCGATGCATAGAGATGGCGCGGCACATTGGGCTTACAAGTCTAAAATCCATTCAAAATTCCTCCAAAGAAGCTCCAAAATTGCAAATTCTTCATTCCACGAGTAAGTTAAGCTCTCTCCAATGCTAGTAAAGGAGTTTTCCGTTCAATTTATGGTGGTTGTCCAATAACAAAAACATCAAACCCTACCTCTTAAATTACCTCAAGGAAACTTGCTGCTAGGGTTACAAAATCATTGTTTTGTGAACAAATTCACTCCCTCATCCCATTGGTCCCTTTTTTTCATCATTCCCTAAGTTTCCCTATCCCCCTAAGCTCGTTAATTCCTTCTCCCAAATTCCCTTTCCCAAATTCTCAAATCCAAAAACCCCAAACCCTAACCATATACAAAAATTCCTAACCCTATACATAAACACCCAAACCCTCCCATATTTCACTAACTGAATCTATCCCATTAGTCCCTAATCCCTCACTGTTTTCCCCTCCCTTTGCAGTCCCTTGTTTCACTATTTTCCCCTTGGTGGCAGAGGTTAAGCATATCACCAAAAGGCAGTGCAAGACAGTTTGACATATCAGCACCTATTTTTTCAAGGCAGTTTGTTTACCAACAGCTATGACATCTCATCCTTCATATGATTATGAAGAGGAGACCCACAGTGATTCGCCAATAGAATTACATACACCCATGAGGCCTCATAGAGGTTGCAAAACATCTGCGAGAATCGCCAAGCTGCCTAAAGGCAGAGGATCGAATTCACTTCATTAGAGCAAGAGATAATGATGATCAGGATTCTTGGCTCAAGAGAATCAACATCCACCTAGATAGACAGCTGGAAAACACTGATAGGGACAAAGCATTGTTGAGACACATGGTTTTCCATTATAGGGCACACAATATGAGTTCCAAGGCACGAATAAGGAATCTAAAGGCAAAATTGAAGAAGGCAACAAAGAGGCAAAAGGAGCATGATCGTCTTCAAATATTGGCTGAAGCCTCTTTAGCCTAGCATGGCACTCGATAGAGAAGGTCCAGCCCAAATTTCAAGAAATTTGGAGCAATTTTTGCATTTTTGAATATTTTTGCACTGAAAAACAGGTTTTGCCTATGTCGCGCCACGTGGCGCTCGCTTTTGCTAGAGGGCTCCAAATTACAAAAGCTTTATATTTTTGGATTTTTCATCAAACATTATGCTTTATTGTCCATGGCCAAGATATTTGAGGAGGTTTCCCTCAAAAGGTCAAAAAACACTCAAAACAATGACCTCACTGCCCATAATTTGACACACAGGAAGCAGTGTTGGGAGATTGATTTTTGGAGAGGCCAATGACATCCAAATCCTGAAATTCTACTTGGGTTAGAAAGTAGACAGGTAGGGCTTTCCAACGAGCTATTGTGGGCTCAATTTGGACTTCGGGAAGGGCCCCAAAATAAGATCCAAAGTGGCGCGATGCATAGAGATTTTGTGCGAGGCGCATAGAGGATTTTTGCCTATTTTTCACTCAGCAACTCAGAAATTCGCCTAGTTTGGATCAGTTTCACTTTTTCATGTAACTCTTGATCTACCTTGATGTAATTTTGGCACATTTTTACTTGTTCTACAAGATTCATTCACCAAAAGGTGAAATGTGAGTGAATGAATTAGTTTCCTAGCATATAGAGTCAAGTTGTTTCTTGGCCTATTTTTCAGTTCCTAGATTAGATATGGTTGAAACAGCTCCTAGAATGATGAGCTCAACCGTAGAGGCATGGGAAGGAGTTAGACTTGTCTATATCATGTAATTTCTCAATCATTTCCAGGGTTGGATACTTGGGATTGCTTGGCACATCATTGTACATTCTATCTGTGCATTTTTGGCAAAGGAAAGACCAGGGTTTTGTAGCACTTGTTGGGATCCATGTGGCTCTGTGTTTTGATGATTTTTTTCTCTATGTAATTGTAAGTTCACTGATATTTATGTGTATCATTTTCCCTTCTCTTTTCTTCTGAAATTAAACAAATGAGTGATTAAGGTAGAATCCATTGGACTGTTATGCTCTGCCTTGCAATTTTGTTTAATTTTACATGTTTTCATCTGTTTGAGGAGGACTCTTGAGACCCTCTTTCTCTCCTTAGATCCTCACCAGTATGATCCATCCATTCATTTATTCCAAAGCATCAAAACAATTTCCTTCCTCGCCCCAATCAGAACTCTACAAAAACTAGGCCTCATCCCCAGACCAAATTTGCCTTTCCCTTTTTCCAACACAAAAACCCCAGAAACTCAAATTAAATCCTTGCATTTCATACCTAGCCTAAGATTAGTTGTTAAATCAGTCATCTCAAGCCCCATAGATTATATTTTTCTGAGATTGACCTGGAGAGAGCCCTCTCCTGTCCTCGTAGGGCTAGCTACGAGACTGAGCGTGGTTTGAAGTGGACCTAGAAGCTTACCTTTTCAACCTGAGGTAAATCTAGCCTCTAACAGATTATATGCACATTTTATGATAGCATCTATGTATGGCTCTCAACATGTTTTTACTTTTATATGACTGGTGTAGAATTTTGTTGAATTTTTCTACAAATCAACTAGCTCCAATACCATGTAGAAATTTCCCACTTGTAGATCACCTGGTAATGCAATGTACTAAAGAAAAACACTTCATCTACTTCTACAAAAAATTTAGCGGAATCTTAATCAACCATGATAAGCATCAATAACAACACATATAACTAATAAGAAGGAATAAATCACACATAACAAAGAATATTTTACCCGGGGAAAGCACCTGCCTAAAACGCCATCTATGTATTATCATACAAGTGGAAATATAGTCTGGATTACACAAAGCCTTAGCTCGGAAGCTATCCAGCTCTTAGTACAATCCCTTTGTTGCTCATAGACATTCAAAGGCTTCTCACAAACCTTCTCCTCTACCTTCCAAACCTCCTATTTCCTTGTGTAGTTTCCTTGGGGTCCAATGCTACCACTTTGTGAATTGGCCTCTTCACACACTCACTAACCTCTAATCTAACTACACAAACTTGAAGGAGATAAATCCTCATCATGGATGAGCTTCCTTTATAGGAAAAATATTCATAAAATTGATAGTACATTGTCCCTTCTCTGATCTCAATTGGGTCTCTGATAGAACTGGCATGCATCAGTTATCCATGAGTGAATACACAGTTATCTAAAAATAATAGTTGTCACATGCATGCAAGCATCAACAAACTATATTTCATTACTTTAACAACTTGTTAAATCAATCTAACTAAACTTGACTAAGTTAAAATAAGTCAACTGATCCTCTCAATATAGAACTCATCCTTAATTCCTTAATCAGTGGAGCAAATCAAGGATACATTCCCCAATTAGTGGAGAAAATATTGCATGTTCTCACAATGACTTCAAGTTTGATTTTCATTAACTAATTAACTCATGGAGAATTAATTAATTAATATTCAAACTACTGGTAAGACCAAATTCGAATTTTACTTCCTATTTTAGACCATGGGTTGTCTAAAAATAGGAATCCAACTTGAACTACTAAAATAGAACTTCTATTTTTAGCACTTCCATTTTTCATTCCCTGTTGCTTAATCCAGCACTAATGCCCAAACTGCTGTTTTTAGCAATTTCTTGTTGCCAATTTTCAACACTCCCTCTCAACAAGAAAGGCTTCCTCTCAAACCTTATCCTATACCTTTGGAATGTTCTGCATGCAACACATCTAGCAAGTGTGGTTGCTCCAGCAACTCTCGGAACAACAAAACTCCCCACTGACCACTCTGTTGGGCTAGAAGCATACTCTGATGCTGAAGCTCTACCTGCTACTGACAAGTGATCCCTCTCTGACCTCTGCGCTACTGCAACATCTCCATGCATCTCACACTATTGCACCCTTCTCTATGCTACCCCGCACTGTGAAACACACTTGTGCCTCTTGCATTGCTGCAACCTAGATGCTCTGCACTGTCCTGGGATTCCCTGCACTGTAGTTCTCTCTATCGCTCGATCCACATCTGTCTCTACCTAATCATTCAATTCCTAGTATTCCACATCGAGGCTCCCGTAGCAAGGTCTCATCCAAGAGGTTGGGTACCTCAAGGATCATGCCCCTCCTCCTTGGGATGATCACTCCACATCACCTCGCCTCCTACCTGGACGTATGGTTGCATGTGATCCCTCTGCACACTTGGCTTGAAGTTTTCCCCTACTAGAGGTCTCTGCATGAGTAGATGTCTCTACTTGATCTCCTCTCAGCTTCCCCTGTTGTGGCTACTCCACAACCTCCTGAAGCTACTTCACCAATCGTGGCTCCTCCACAATTGTCTGAGACTTCTTCTGGCTCTGCATGTTGACAGGTAATTTACTCTTCCTCTCAACCACCAAGTATCTAACCTTTGCCTTTCTCCTCAAGGCTTTGCATGCATCTTGTACCTCAAGTGCATACAGGTTCTTGGCTAGCACACTAATTTATTTCCACTTTCCCATCGTCACGAAATTTTCTAGAAAAAAAGTTGATTTTAAATAAGTGATATCTCCCTCATCTAAACTCTGATTCAACCGATTTTTTTTTTAATTTTGAGTATTTTTCTGCAAGGAATCAAAAATCTACTATTTCTTTCTAAAAATTTTGTATAGAAGTTTTCAGATATGCTCTACAAACTCTTGGCCCAAAACTCAAAACTTTTAAATCTCCTCTCAGTATACTATTCTCTCCTTGATCACCTGTGCTCCGATACCATGTAGAATTTTGTAGAATTTTTCTACAAATCAGCTAGCTTTGATAACATGTAGAACTTTTTCTACAAATCAGCTAGCTCCGAACCATGTAGAAATTTCCCACTTGTAGATCACCATGAGCAACATCAATAAGAACACATATAACTGATAAGAAGGAATCAATCACACATAACACAGAAGAATTTACCCAAGGAAAGCACTTGCCTAAAACCCCATCTCTGTATTATCATACAAGTGGAAATATAGTCCGGATTACACAAAGCCTTAGCTCGGAAGCTATCCAGCTCTCAATACAATCCCTGTGCTGCTCATAAACAATCAAAGGCTTCTCACAAACCTTATCCTCTACCCTCCAAGCCTCCTATTTCCTTGTGCAGTTTCCATGGGGTCCAGTGCTATCACCTGTGTGAATTGGCCTCTTCACACACTCACTAACCTCTGATCTAATTGCACAAACTTGAAGGAGATAAATCCTCATCATGGATGAGCTTCCTTTCTAGGAAAAATATTCATCCAAATAATAGTGCATTGTCCCTTCTCTGATCTCAACTGGGTCTCTGACAAAATTGACATGCATCAGTTATCCATGAGTGAATACACAATTATATGAAAATAATAGTTGTCATATGCATGCAAGCATCAACAAACTATATCTCATTAATTTAACAACTTGTTAAATTAATCTAACTGAACTTGACTAAGTTAAACTAAGTCAATTGATCCTCTCAATATAGAACTCATCCTTAATTCCTCAATCAGTGGAGCAAATCAAGGACACATCCCCCAATTAGTGGAGAAAATATTGCATGTTCTCACAAAGACTTCAAGTTTTATTTTCCTTAACTAATTAACTCATGGAGAATTAATTAATTAATATTCAAACTACTCGTAAGACCAAATTCGAATTTTACTTCCTATTTTAGACCATGGATTGTCTAAACATAGGAATCCAACTTGAACTACTAAAAATAGAACTTCTATTTTTAGCACTTCCATTTTTCATTCCCTATTGCCTAATCCAGCATTGATGCCCAAACTGCTATTTTTAGCAATTTCTTGTTGCCAACTTTCAACACTCCCTCTCAACAAGAAAGGCTTCCTCTCGAATCTGATCCTGTACCTCTAGAATGTTCTGCATGCAACACATCTACCAAGTGTGGTTGCTCTAGCAACTCTTGGAACAACAAAACTCCCAACTGACCACTTTGTAGAGCTAGAAACATACTCTGATGTTGAAGCTCTACCTGCTACTAACACGTATTGCCTCTCTGACCTCTGCACTACTGCAACATCTCCATGCATCTCGCACTGTTGCACCCTTCTCTGTGCTACCTTGCACTATGAAACAAACTTGTGCCTCTCGCATTGCTGCAACCTGGATGCTCTGTGTTGTCCTAGGATTCCCTACATGTAGCTCTCTCTGCTACTCCATCCGCATTTGTCTCTACCTAATCAGTCAGTTCCTGCTACTCCACATCGGGGCTACTGTACCAAGGTCTCATCCAAGAGGTTGGGTACCTCAAGGATCCTGCCCCTCCTCCTTGGGACAATCGCTCCACATCACCCCGCCTCCTACCTAGAGGTATGGCTGCATGTGATCCCTCTGCCCACCTGGCTTGAAGTTCCCCCTACTTGAGGCCTCTGCATGAGTAGATGTCTCTACTTGATCTCCTCTCAGCTTTCCCTATTGTGGCTGCTACACAACCTTCTGAAGTTGCTTCACCAATCGTGGCTCCTCAACAATTGTCTGAGACTTCTTCTGGCTCTGCATGTTGAGAGGTAATTTACTCTTCCTCTCAACCACCAAGTATCTAACTTTTGCCTTTATCCTCAAGGCTTTGCATGCATCTTGTACCTCATGTGCATACAGGTTCTTAGCAAGCACACCAATCTATTTCCACTTTCCTTCCATCACAAAATTTTCTAGAAAAAGAGTTGATTTTAAATCAGCGATATCTCCCTCATCCGAACTCTCATTCAACCGATTCTTTTTTTTTTATTTTGGGTATTTTTCCACAAGGAATCCAAATCTACTATTAATTTCTAAACATTTTGTACAGAAATTTTCAGATATGCTTTGCAAACTCTCAGCCCAACACTCAAAACTTTGAAATCACCTCTCAGTATATTGTTCTCTCAGTATATTTTTTTCTCTATGTAATTGTAAGTTCACTGATATTTGTGTATCATTTTCCCTTCTCTTTTCTTCTGAAATTAAACAAATGAGTGATTAAGGTAGAATCCATTGGACTGTTATGCTCTGCCTTGCAATTTTGTTTAATTTTACATGTTTTCATCTGTTTGAGGAGGACTCTTGAGAACCTCTTTCTCTCCTTAGATCCTCACCAGTATGATCCATCCATTCATTTATTCCAAAGCATCAAAACAATTTCCTTCCTCGCCCCAATCAGAACTCTACAAAAACTAGGCCTCATCCCCAGACCAAATTTGCCTTTCCCTTTTTCCAACACAAAAACCCCAAAACTCAAATTAAATCCTTGCACTTCATACCTAGCCTAAGATTAGTTGTTAAATCAGTCATCTCAAGCCCCATAGATTATATTTTGCTGAGATTGACCTGGAGAGAGCCCTCTCCTGTCCTCGTAGGGCTAGCTACGAGACTGAGCGTGGTTTGAAGTGGACCTAGAAGCTTACCTTTTCAACCTGAGGTAAATCTAGGCTCTAACATATTATATGCACATTTTATGATAGCATCTATGTATGGCTCTCAACATGTTTTTACTTTTATATGACTGGTGTAGAATTTTGTTGAATTTTTCTACAAATCAACTAGCTCCAATACCATGTAGAAATTTCCCACTTGTAGATCACTTGGTAATGCAATGTACTAAAGAAAAACACTTCATCTACTTCTACAAAAAATTTAGCGGAATCTTAATCAACCATGATTAGCATCAATAACAAGACATATAACTAATAAGAAGGAATAAATCACACATAACAAAGAAGATTTTACCCGGGGAAAGCACCTGCCTAAAACGCCATCTATGTATTATCATACAAGTGGAAATATAGTCTGGATTACACAAAGCCTTAGCTCGGAAGCTATCCAGCTCTTAGTACAATCCCTTTGTTGCTCATAGACATTCAAAGGCTTCTCACAAACCTTCTCCTCTACCTTCCAAACCTCCTATTTCCTTGTGTAGTTTCCTTGGGGTCCAATGCTACCACTTTGTGAATTGGCCTCTTCACACACTCACTAACCTCTAATCTAACTACACAAACTTGAAGGAGATAAATCCTCATCATGGATGAGCTTCCTTTATAGGAAAAATATTCATAAAATTGATAGTACATTGTCCCTTCTCTGATCTCAATTGGGTCTCTGATAGAACTGGCATGCATCAGTTATCCATGAGTGAATACACAGTTATCTAAAAATAATAGTTGTCACATGCATGCAAGCATCAACAAACTATATTTCATTACTTTAACAACTTGTTAAATCAATCTAACTAAACTTGACTAAGTTAAAATAAGTCAACTGATCCTCTCAATATAGAACTCATCCTTAATTCCTTAATCAGTGGAGCAAATCAAGGATACATTCCCCAATTAGTGGAGAAAATATTGCATGTTCTCACAATGACTTCAAGTTTGATTTTCATTAACTAATTAACTCATGGAGAATTAATTAATTAATATTCAAACTACTGGTAAGACCAAATTCGAATTTTACTTCCTATTTTAGACCATGGGTTGTCTAAAAATAGGAATCCAACTTGAACTACTAAAATAGAACTTCTATTTTTAGCACTTCCATTTTTCATTCCCTGTTGCTTAATCCAGCACTAATGCCCAAACTGCTGTTTTTAGCAATTTCTTGTTGCCAATTTTCAACACTCCCTCTCAACAAGAAAGGCTTCCTCTCAAACCTTATCCTATACCTTTGGAATGTTCTGCATGCAACACATCTAGCAAGTGTGGTTGCTCCAGCAACTCTCGGAACAACAAAACTCCCCACTGACCACTCTGTTGGGCTAGAAGCATACTCTGATGCTGAAGCTCTACCTGCTACTGACAAGTGATCCCTCTCTGACCTCTGCGCTACTGCAACATCTCCATGCATCTCACACTATTGCACCCTTCTCTATGCTACCCCGCACTGTGAAACACACTTGTGCCTCTTGCATTGCTGCAACCTAGATGCTCTGCACTGTCCTGGGATTCCCTGCACTGTAGTTCTCTCTATCGCTCGATCCACATCTGTCTCTACCTAATCATTCAATTCCTAGTATTCCACATCGAGGCTCCCGTAGCAAGGTCTCATCCAAGAGGTTGGGTACCTCAAGGATCATGCCCCTCCTCCTTGGGATGATCACTCCACATCACCTCGCCTCCTACCTGGACGTATGGTTGCATGTGATCCCTCTGCACACTTGGCTTGAAGTTTTCCCCTACTAGAGGTCTCTGCATGAGTAGATGTCTCTACTTGATCTCCTCTCAGCTTCCCCTGTTGTGGCTACTCCACAACCTCCTGAAGCTACTTCACCAATCGTGGCTCCTCCACAATTGTCTGAGACTTCTTCTGGCTCTGCATGTTGACAGGTAATTTACTCTTCCTCTCAACCACCAAGTATCTAACCTTTGCCTTTCTCCTCAAGGCTTTGCATGCATCTTGTACCTCAAGTGCATACAGGTTCTTGGCTAGCACACTAATTTATTTCCACTTTCCCATCGTCACGAAATTTTCTAGAAAAAAAGTTGATTTTAAATAAGTGATATCTCCCTCATCTAAACTCTGATTCAACCGATTTTTTTTTTAATTTTGAGTATTTTTCTGCAAGGAATCAAAAATCTACTATTTCTTTCTAAAAATTTTGTATAGAAGTTTTCAGATATGCTCTACAAACTCTTGGCCCAAAACTCAAAACTTTTAAATCTCCTCTCAGTATACTATTCTCTCCTTGATCACCTGTGCTCCGATACCATGTAGAATTTTGTAGAATTTTTCTACAAATCAGCTAGCTTTGATAACATGTAGAACTTTTTCTACAAATCAGCTAGCTCCGAACCATGTAGAAATTTCCCACTTGTAGATCACCATGAGCAACATCAATAAGAACACATATAACTGATAAGAAGGAATCAATCACACATAACACAGAAGAATTTACCCAAGGAAAGCACTTGCCTAAAACCCCATCTCTGTATTATCATACAAGTGGAAATATAGTCCGGATTACACAAAGCCTTAGCTCGGAAGCTATCCAGCTCTCAATACAATCCCTGTGCTGCTCATAAACAATCAAAGGCTTCTCACAAACCTTATCCTCTACCCTCCAAGCCTCCTATTTCCTTGTGCAGTTTCCATGGGGTCCAGTGCTATCACCTGTGTGAATTGGCCTCTTCACACACTCACTAACCTCTGATCTAATTGCACAAACTTGAAGGAGATAAATCCTCATCATGGATGAGCTTCCTTTCTAGGAAAAATATTCATCCAACTAATAGTGCATTGTCCCTTCTCTGATCTCAACTGGGTCTCTTACAGAACTGACATGCATCAGTTATCCATGAGTGAATACACAATTATATGAAAATAATAGTTGTCATATGCATGCAAGCATCAACAAACTATATCTCATTAATTTAACAACTTGTTAAATTAATCTAACTGAACTTGACTAAGTTAAACTAAGTCAATTGATCCTCTCAATATAGAACTCATCCTTAATTCCTCAATCAGTGGAGAAAATCAAGGACACATCCCCCAATTAGTGGAGAAAATATTGCATGTTCTCACAAAGACTTCAAGTTTTATTTTCCTTAACTAATTAACTCATGGAGAATTAATTAATTAATATTCAAACTACTCGTAAGACCAAATTCGAATTTTACTTCCTATTTTAGACCATGGATTGTCTAAACATAGGAATCCAACTTGAACTACTAAAAATAGAACTTCTATTTTTAGCACTTCCATTTTTCATTCCCTATTGCCTAATCCAGCATTGATGCCCAAACTGCTATTTTTAGCAATTTCTTGTTGCCAACTTTCAACACTCCCTCTCAACAAGAAAGGCTTCCTCTCGAATCTGATCCTGTACCTCTAGAATGTTCTGCATGCAACACATCTACCAAGTGTGGTTGCTCTAGCAACTCTTGGAACAACAAAACTCCCAACTGACCACTTTGTAGAGCTAGAAACATACTCTGATGTTGAAGCTCTACCTGCTACTAACACGTATTGCCTCTCTGACCTCTGCACTACTGCAACATCTCCATGCATCTCGCACTGTTGCACCCTTCTCTGTGCTACCTTGCACTATGAAACAAACTTGTGCCTCTCGCATTGCTGCAACCTGGATGCTCTGTGTTGTCCTAGGATTCCCTACATGTAGCTCTCTCTGCTACTCCATCCGCATTTGTCTCTACCTAATCAGTCAGTTCCTGCTACTCCACATCGGGGCTACTGTACCAAGGTCTCATCCAAGAGGTTGGGTACCTCAAGGATCCTGCCCCTCCTCCTTGGGACAATCGCTCCACATCACCCCGCCTCCTACCTAGAGGTATGGCTGCATGTGATCCCTCTGCCCACCTGGCTTGAAGTTCCCCCTACTTGAGGCCTCTGCATGAGTAGATGTCTCTACTTGATCTCCTCTCAGCTTTCCCTATTGTGGCTGCTACACAACCTTCTGAAGTTGCTTCACCAATCGTGGCTCCTCAACAATTGTCTGAGACTTCTTCTGGCTCTGCATGTTGAGAGGTAATTTACTCTTCCTCTCAACCACCAAGTATCTAACTTTTGCCTTTATCCTCAAGGCTTTGCATGCATCTTGTACCTCATGTGCATACAGGTTCTTAGCAAGCACACCAATCTATTTCCACTTTCCTTCCATCACAAAATTTTCTAGAAAAAGAGTTGATTTTAAATCAGCGATATCTCCCTCATCCGAACTCTCATTCAACCGATTCTTTTTTTTTTATTTTGGGTATTTTTCCACAAGGAATCCAAATCTACTATTAATTTCTAAACATTTTGTACAGAAATTTTCAGATATGCTTTGCAAACTCTCAGCCCAACACTCAAAACTTTGAAATCACCTCTCAGTATATTGTTCTCTCAGTATATTTTTTTCTCTATGTAATTGTAAGTTCACTGATATTTGTGTATCATTTTCCCTTCTCTTTTCTTCTGAAATTAAACAAATGAGTGATTAAGGTAGAATCCATTGGACTGTTATGCTCTGCCTTGCAATTTTGTTTAATTTTACATGTTTTCATCTGTTTGAGGAGGACTCTTGAGAACCTCTTTCTCTCCTTAGATCCTCACCAGTATGATCCATCCATTCATTTATTCCAAAGCATCAAAACAATTTCCTTCCTCGCCCCAATCAGAACTCTACAAAAACTAGGCCTCATCCCCAGACCAAATTTGCCTTTCCCTTTTTCCAACACAAAAACCCCAAAACTCAAATTAAATCCTTGCACTTCATACCTAGCCTAAGATTAGTTGTTAAATCAGTCATCTCAAGCCCCATAGATTATATTTTGCTGAGATTGACCTGGAGAGAGCCCTCTCCTGTCCTCGTAGGGCTAGCTACGAGACTGAGCGTGGTTTGAAGTGGACCTAGAAGCTTACCTTTTCAACCTGAGGTAAATCTAGGCTCTAACATATTATATGCACATTTTATGATAGCATCTATGTATGGCTCTCAACATGTTTTTACTTTTATATGACTGGTGTAGAATTTTGTTGAATTTTTCTACAAATCAACTAGCTCCAATACCATGTAGAAATTTCCCACTTGTAGATCACTTGGTAATGCAATGTACTAAAGAAAAACACTTCATCTACTTCTACAAAAAATTTAGCGGAATCTTAATCAACCATGATTAGCATCAATAACAAGACATATAACTAATAAGAAGGAATAAATCACACATAACAAAGAAGATTTTACCCGGGGAAAGCACCTGCCTAAAACGCCATCTATGTATTATCATACAAGTGGAAATATAGTCTGGATTACACAAAGCCTTAGCTCGGAAGCTATCCAGCTCTTAGTACAATCCCTTTGTTGCTCATAGACATTCAAAGGCTTCTCACAAACCTTCTCCTCTACCCTCCAAACCTCCTATTTCCTTGTGTAGTTTACTTGGGGTCCAATGCTACCACTTTGTGAATTGGCCTCTTCACACACTCACTAACCTCTAATCTAACTACACAAACTTGAAGGAGATAAATCCTCATCATGGATGAGCTTCCTTTATAGGAAAAATATTCATAAAATTGATAGTACATTGTCCCTTCTCTGATCTCAATTGGGTCTCTGATAGAACTGGCATGCATCAGTTATCCATGAGTGAATACACAGTTATCTAAAAATAATAGTTGTCACATGCATGCAAGCATCAACAAACTATATTTCATTACTTTAACAACTTGTTAAATCAATCTAACTAAACTTGACTAAGTTAAAATAAGTCAATTGATCCTCTCAATATAGAACTCATCCTTAATTCCTTAATCAGTGGAGCAAATCAAGGATACATTCCCCAATTAGTGGAGAAAATATTGCATGTTCTCACAACGACTTCAAGTTTGATTTTCATTAACTAATTAACTCATGGACAATTAATTAATTAATATTCAAACTACTGGTAAGACCAAATTCGAATTTTACTTCCTATTTTAGACCATGGGTTGTCTAAAAATAGGAATCCAACTTGAACTACTAAAAATAGAACTTCTATTTTTAGCACTTCCATTTTTCATTCCCTGTTGCTTAATCCAGCACTAATGCCCAAACTGTTGTTTTTAGCAATTTCTTGTTGCCAATTTTCAACACTCCCTCTCAACAAGAAAGGCTTCCTCTCAAACCTTATCCTATACCTTTGGAATGTTCTGCATGCAACACATCTAGCAAGTGTGGTTGCTCCAGCAACTCTCGGAACAACAAAACTCCCCACTAACCACTCTATTGGGCTAGACACATACTCTGATGCTAAATCTCTACCTGCTACTGACAAGTGCTCCCTCTCTGACCTCTGTGCTACTGCAACATCTCCATGCATCTCACATTATTGCACCCTTCTCTATGCTACCCCGCACTGTGAAACACACTTGTACCTCTTGCATTGCTGCAACCTAGATGCTCTGCACTATCCTGGGATTCCCTGCACTGTAGTTCTCTCTATCGCTCCATCCACATCTATCTCTACCTAATCATTCAATTCCTATTATTCCACATCGGGGCTCCCGTAGCAAGGTCTCATCCAAGAGGTTGGGTACCTCAAGGATCATGCCCCTCCTCCTTGGGATGATCACTCCACATCACCCCGCCTCCTACCTGGACGTATGGTTGCATGTGATCCCTCTGCACACTTGGCTTGAAGTTTTCCCCTACTAGAGGTCTCTGCATGAGTAGATATCTCTACTTGATCTCCTCTCAGCTTCCCCTGTTGTGGCTGCTCCACAACCTCCTGAAGCTGCTTCACCAATCGTGGCTCCTCCACAATTGTCTGAGACTTCTTCTGGCTCTGCATGTTGAGAGGT
>APFE031244859.1:167838-208827 GCA_000404065.3 Pinus taeda | reverse complement strand
CACCAATCGTGGCTCCTCCACAATTGTCTGAGACTTCTTCTGGCTCTGCATGTTGAGAGGTAATTTACTCTTCCTCTCAACCACCAAGTATCTAACCTTTGTCTTTCTCCTCAAGGCTTTGCATGCATCTTGCACCTCAAGTGCATACAGGTTCTTGGCTAGCACAGTAATTTATTTCCACTTTCCCATCGTCACGAAATTTTCTAGAAAAAAAGTTGATTTTAAATCAGTGATATCTCCCTCATCTAAACTCTGATTCAGCCGATTTTTTTTTAAATTTTGAGTATTTTTCTGCAAGGAATCCAAAATCTACTATTTCTTTCTAAAACTTTTGTATAGAAGTTTTCAGATATGCTCTACAAACTCTTGGCCCAAAACTCAAAACTTTTAAATCTCCTCTCAGTATACTATTCTCTCCTGTGCTCCGATACCATGTAGAATTTTGTAGAATTTTTCTACAAATCAGCTAGCTTTGATACCATGTAGAACTTTTTCTACAAATCAACTAGCTCCGAACCATGTAGAAATTTCCCACTTGTAGATCACCATGAGCAACATCAATAAGAACACATATAACTGATAAGAAGGAATCAATCACACATAACACAGAAGAATTTACCCAAGGAAAGCACTTGCCTAAAACCCCATCTCTATATTATCATACAAGTGGAAATATAGTCTGGATTACACAAAGCCTTAGCTCGGAAGCTATCCAGCTCTCAATACAATCCCTGTGCTGCTCATAGACAATCAAAGGCTTCTCACAAACCTTATCCTCTACCCTCCAAGCCTCCTATTTCCTTGTGCAGTTTCCATGGGGTCCAGTGCTATCACCTGTGTGAATTGGCCTCTTCACACACTCACTAACCTCTGATCTAATTGCACAAACTTGAAGGAGATAAATCCTCATCATGGATGAGCTTCCTTTCTAGGAAAAATATTCATCCAACTAATAGTGCATTGTCCCTTCTCTGATCTCAACTGGGTCTCTTACAGAACTGACATGCATCAGTTATCCATGAGTGAATACACAATTATATGAAAATAATAGTTGTCATATGCATGCAAGCATCAACAAACTATATCTCATTAATTTAACAACTTGTTAAATTAATCTAACTGAACTTGACTAAGTTAAACTAAGTCAATTGATCCTCTCAATATAGAACTCATCCTTAATTCCTCAATCAGTGGAGCAAATCAAGGACACATCCCCCAATTAGTGGAGAAAATATTGCATGTTCTCACAAAGACTTCAAGTTTTATTTTCCTTAACTAATTAACTCATGGAGAATTAATTAATTAATATTCAAACTACTCGTAAGACCAAATTCGAATTTTACTTCCTATTTTAGACCATGGATTGTCTAAACATAGGAATCCAACTTGAACTACTAAAAATAGAACTTCTATTTTTAGCACTTCCATTTTTCATTCCCTATTGCCTAATCCAGCATTGATGCCCAAACTGCTATTTTTAGCAATTTCTTGTTGCCAACTTTCAACACTCCCTCTCAACAAGAAAGGCTTCCTCTCGAATCTGATCCTGTACCTCTAGAATGTTCTGCATGCAACACATCTACCAAGTGTGGTTGCTCTAGCAACTCTTGGAATAGCAAAACTCCCAACTGACCACTTTGTAGAGCTAGAAACATACTCTGATGTTGAATCTCTACCTGCTACTAACACGTATTGCCTCTCTGACCTCTGAACTACTGCAACATCTCCATGCATCTCGCACTGTTGCACCCTTCTCTATGCTACCTTGCACTATGAAACAAACTTGTGCCTCTCGCATTGCTGCAACCTGGATGCTCTGTGTTGTCCTAGGATTCCCTACATGTAGCTCTCTCTGCTACTCCATCCGCATTTGTCTCTACCTAATCAGTCAGTTCCTGCTACTCCACATCGGGGCTCCTGTACCAAGGTCTCATCCAAGAGGTTGGGTACCTCAAGGATCCTGCCCCTCCTCCTTGGGACAATCGCTCCACATCACCCCGCCTCCTACCTAGAGGTATGGCTGCATGTGATCCCTCTGCCCACCTGGCTTGAAGTTCCCCCTACTTGAGGCCTCTGCATGAGTAGATGTCTCTACTTGATCTCCTCTCAGCTTTCCCTATTGTGGCTACTCCACAACCTTCTGAAGTTGCTTCACCAATCGTGGCTCCTCAACAATTGTCTGAGACTTCTTCTGGCTCTGCATGTTGAGAGGTAATTTACTCTTCCTCTCAACCACCAAGTATCTAACTTTTGCCTTTCTCCTCAAGGCTTTGCATGCATCTTATACCTCATGTGCATACAGGTTCTTGGAAAGCACACCAATCTATTTCCACTTTCCCGCCATCACGAAATTTTCTAGAAAAAGAGTTGATTTTAAATCAGCGATATCTCCCTCATCCGAACTCTCATTCAACCAATTTTTTTTTTTGATTTTGGGTATTTTTCCACAAGGAATCCAAATCTACTATTTATTTCTAAACATTTTGTACAGAAATTTTCAGATATGCTTTGCAAACTCTCAGCCCAACACTCAAAACTTTGAAATCACCTCTCAGTATATTGTTCTCTCCTTGATCACCTGTGCTTCAATACCATGTAGAATGTTTTCTACAAATCAGCTAGCTCCGAACCATGTAGAAATTTCCCACTTGTAGATCACTTGGTAATGCAATGTGCTAAAGAAAAACACTTGATCTACTTCTACAAACAATTTAGCGAAAGCTTAATCAACCATGAGAAACATGAATAAGAACATATATAGCTGATAAGAAGGAATCAATCACACATAACACAAAAGAATTTACCCGGGGAAAGCACCTGCATAAAGCCTCATCTCTGTATTATCATACAAGTGGAAATATAGTCTGGATTACACAAAGCCTTAGCTCGGAAGCTATCCAACTCTCAGTACAATCCCTCTATTGTTCATAGACAGTCAAAGGCTTCTCATAAACCTTCTCCTTTGCCCTCCAAGCCTCCTATTTCTTTGTACAGTTTCCTTGGGGTCCACTGCTGCCACCTGTGTGAATTGGCCCCTTCACACACTCACCAACCTCTAATCTAACTGCACAAACTTGAAGGAGATAAATCCTCATCATGGATGAGCTTCCTTTATAGGAAAAATATTCATCCAACTGATAGTACATTGTCCTTTCTCTGATCTCAACTGGGTCTCTGACAGAACTGACATGCATCAGTTATCCATGAGTGAATACATAGTTATCTGAAAATAATAGTTGTCACATGCATGCAAACACCAACAAACTATATATCATTAATTTAACAACTTGTTAAATTAATATAATTGAAATTGACTAAGTTAAACTAAGTCAACTAATCCTCTCAATATATAACTCATCCTTAATTCCTCAATCATTGGAACAAATCAAGGATACATCCCCCAATTAGTGGAGAAAATATTGCATGTTCTCACAAAGACTTCAAGTTTTATTTTCCTTAACTAATTAACTCATGGAGAATTAATTAATTAATATTCAAACTACTGGTAATACCAAATTCGAATTGTACTTCCTATTTTAGACCATGGATTGTCTAAAAATAGGAATCCAACTTGAACTGCTAAAAATAGAACTTCTATTTTTAGCACTTCCATTTTTCATTCCCTGTTGCCTAATCCAGTAGCACTTCCATTTTTCATTCCATGTTGCCTAATCCAGCACTGATGCCCAAACTGGTATTTTTAGCAATTTCTTGTTGCCAATTTTCAACAATGATGTGTCTATGACTTAATGGAGGATAATGCAGCAAATTTCATGAGGGAAAAATGGTTCATAGTGATTCTCAGATAAGTATGAGATCCCTACACTTTATTTTGTTATTTAGACTTGTAGGTTACATGTCGATGATATGTTTGATGAAATGTATGTCATGGCTAGTGGGGATTTGGTTATGATCTTGTTCTTCTTATTTCTCTTTCATCCTTGTTTCCTTGGATCCTTACCAATTCTAAGTGATCATTCCATTCTGGGCAGTGTCCCGGGCTCTGGGCCGAAAAAGGTGGCACAAATCCTAGAACGCTAGCAAAACAAAGCATTAGTTTAGAGACTAACTCGCCTAGGCAATGTATGGGAAGCATTATAATGTGACTTTCTAGTATCTGGGGAACCTTATTCTGGAGAATAACTTGCCTGCTTATTGTCTAGGGAGTGTTACCCTATCCTAAGTTTCTCAAACAGCACTAGGACCAAGGGAAAGGTAGCCTGAGTGGTTGAATTATCTCCTGAAGGTTATTTGGATGATGTTGGATGATTGTGTGTGATGTTCCATCAATTCCATTTCCTTAAAGTCACCAAGGTGGTTGAATCTTATCATAGTGGCCTCTCGTCGCATGTTTACCCTAGCTAGCCAGTTGCTTGGGTAGATGTGGGAGGAGGGTGTTACAGAGTGGTATCATAGCATGGTTCAACTCTCAGACTGAATGGGTTGAATGCGTGTTTGTCACCCATGCATGTTAGTTTCATGTGTGTCTCTTACACTTATATACTTGTTGCATTTGCTTGATGATGGATTAGGGTTGTAGTATGGTTATCATGGAGAATTTGATATTGGTTTCATGAAGTGTAATTGAAATGAGTATGTGACTGACTATGTATGGATTATATTTTGTTTACATGTTGATTTAATGATACCTACTTACATCCTTGTATGTTAGGTTACATTTTTTGAATATTTTGATTACATGCATCAGACTTGTAGGTTGATTACAAGAATTGATCGATTATGTTTGACTACATACGATTATGTGTATCGGTAGTTGGTTTGGCATTGCTTATGCATACTGTTGGTTGCACATGGAAATGTGTACGATGGAGCAATGGTGTTCCCATGCATGAGGTCATAGCATGCATTGTTGATATGGCCTTGCAGTGGTGACTAGACCCTAGTTAAGAGTGATTTTTATGAGTTGATACATTTACTTGCATATGTCGATATGTTGTTATGATTATGTTATACATGTATCACGCTGATTTTGTAATCTTGTAGACAAGTATCCTCCCTGAGATATCCTAAGGTAATTTGGTTTACTGTGATTTGGTTTATTTGACATATTATGCCTTGCAAGAAGAAATATCAAATGGATAGCATGATGGTTCACCATAGAGACTCTCCCTATGAATCTAAAGAACAGTATGGTGTTAGGAACCCCTCTGACTTGGAATTTACATTGAGAATTTTAAAGGAGGAGATAAGGAGTTGTAAGGATACAGTCACAGGAAAAGTTAGCAAAGGTGAATGTAGTAATACTTCAAATCTTGTCGGATTTGCAGCGAAAAGGACCAAAATAGATCAATCATGCAAGAAGATAAAACTAATGGGGCATATGGCAGAAAATCGCATGGCAGTCACTGATCAGATAGAGAGGACACAATCTGGGATGGCAGATTGTTGGAAACTCTAGAGAGGAGAATGGATAGACATAAGTATGATTCTAGTTCTGATTTAGATAAGCACTACGATCATCATCGATGCCATCCTTATCAGAGGAGTGTTAAGGGGTATTTTTCGGATGAATTTAAGAAGGAAAAGCCACCTACTTTTGATGGAGAGATAAAGATATCAGAGGATGCAAAGGCATGGTTTCTTGGCATGAGGAAATTCTTTAGGTTGCATGATTATTCAGAGAACATGAAAGCTAGAGTAGCTACTTTCAGCCTTAAAGGTAAATTAGATATCTGGTGGGAAGATGTGAAGAATGTCAGATACATAGATGAGTAAGATATGACTTGGAGTGAATTTGAGTGACTATTCAAGAAGAAGTATTTGTCTTAAAGTTAGTTTGATGACAGAGCAAAAGAATTTTATGAACTAAAGATGGGATCCATGATAGATGATGAGTACACTAATAAGTTTTTGGAACTGTTGAGGTATGTGCCTTACCTCAAAGAGGAGAAAGCTAAGATTCAGAGATTTGTTAGTGGGTTACCAGTTGCATTCAAAGATAGGATTGAATTCGATGAGCCTAGATCATCAAAGGATGCCATTTCGAAGCTAAAGCATTGCTATGATAAATCAAAGCACATAATTGAGACTAAGCAAGTCTAGAGATGCAATGAAAGGAACAAAGAAAAATGGGATAAAAAGTGGGCAAGGCCACAGAGTGCAAATAGCAAGGAGAATGTTGCACCACCTAAGATAAAGGACAGGGACATAGAGTTTAAGAGAAGACTAAGGATGGAGGCCAGAAGCCCCTAGAGTGTTGGACTTGTGGCAAAGACCATCACAGGAGATATTTTCTACAACATTAGGGTGGTAGACCCCAAATATACAGTGCACATGAGGTGCAAAATGTTGGAGATGTTGGCCAGAGCATTCCTTGTATCTACACTGCCACAGACAATAGGCAGGTAGACCTCTAGGCATCTATATTTGAGGTGGATGGTAAGCTTTATGATCAATTTATTTCTATTTTGATTGACCCTGGATCCAATTATAGCTATGTTAGTCCTAACTTGGTGGATAGGTGTGATTTTAGTAAGAAATTTCATGCAAAGTCTTGGTTAGTCCAATTGGCTACAGGTACAAAGAAGCGAATTCATCATTGGGTAAGAGCTTGCACATTTGAATGTTTTACCATTGGGTTCATACAACACATTAAATTGGGTTACTTAAATGGTATGCCTACCACAACACATTTGAATGGTTTACCATTGGGTTCATACAGTATGTTGTTGGGCATGGATTGATTGTATGTACATGGAACCAAGGTTGACTTATATGACAAAGTTATTGAATTTGTTGATGACAATGGGGAACCAAGAGTTTTGCAAGGTAAGAGGAAAGCCACATCAGTTAGGATGGTGAAATCTATGCAAGAAAAGTGTAGCCATAGGAAAGGGTGCAAGCTATTTGTAGTGCATATTTCTAGTGATAAGGGTAAGGAGGTTGAGGATGCAGATGCGTTGAACAAGTGCCTGGTTTTACAGCAATTCAGGGATGTATTTCCTGATGACATTATGGAGTTTCCACCTCATACAGAGGTATAATTTTCCATTGAGTTAGTGCTAGGGGTAGCTCCAGCATTGAAATAACCTTATGGGATGAGCACACCTGAGTTAGTTGAGTTAAATTTGCAACTGAAGGAGATGTTGGACAAGGGATACATTAGGCTAAGTGTATCACCTTGGGCACACCAGTCTTATTTATGAGAGAGAAAGATGGTACCCTCAGATTATGTATTGAATACAGGAAGTTGAACAAAGTGACTATCAAGAACATATACCCTTTGATGAGAATTGATGACTTGTTCGATCAGCTGAAGGGAATAGCAGTGTTCTCGAAGATTAACTTGAGATCCTGATGCCATTAGGTATGCCTCAAAGAGGAGGACATAAACAAGACTACGTTTAGGACCAGGTATGGGCATTATGAGTTTTTTGTTGTTCCATTTGGCTTAACTAACGCTCCAGCTACATTCATGTGTTTGATGAATAGTGTGTTGCGTCCTATTTGGATAAGTTTATTATTGTGTTGATTGATGATATACTGGTATATTCTAAAAATGAGGAAGAGCATGCTGAGCATTTAGCAGCAGTATTGAGGTTGTTGAGAGAGCATCAGTTGTATGTTAAGCTCAACAAGTGTAGTTTCTTTCAGACTGAAGTGCACTAATTGGCACATGTTGTCTCCAAGGAAGGTATTGTAGTAGATCTAAAGAAGAGAAGGGCCATCATGGAGTGGGTAGCTCCTAATAATGTGGATGAGGTGATATCTTTCATGGGTTAGGCAGGCTATTATAGGAGGTTCATTAGGAACTTCTCATAGATTTCTTATCCTATTACATCATTTCAAAGGAAAGGTAAGACGTTTGAATGGATTGAAGAGTGCGAGACTAGGTTTGAGCAGCTTAAGGAGTTGTTGACACATGTACCAATGTTACAGATTGCAGATCCAAACAAAGTGTTCGTTGTGTGTACAGATGCTTGCAAGAGATGGCTTGGTAGAGTCCTTATTCAAGATGGACACATGGTATGTTATGAGTCCTGGAAACTAAACAAGCATGAAAATAACTATCCCACACATGATCTCGAGTTGGCAGGGATTATACATGCATTGAAGATGTGGAGACACTCTCTTCTTGGTAGGTGGTTTATGCTTATGATTGATCACATAGGGTTGAGGTATTTGTTCAACCAGCTGAATCTGAATGCTAGGAAGGCTAGATGGTTGGCCATAATCAACGATTTTGACTTCGAGATTAGGTACATCAAAGGAAATGAGAATATTGTGGCAAATGCTCTTAGTAGATAGATACAAATACATCACTTGGAAGCTATGAAATCGTATGGGAAATATTTATAGGATAAGCTTTTGTGGGCAGGATAGCAGGATGTCAGATATATGGATATTATGCATAGGTTGTAGCAGATTACAGGTACATGTGATCGTATAGGTAAAGATATAGGTGATAGTACAAGTACAGGTACATGTCATAGTACATGTATAGGTGCATGTGATAGTATAGGTATAGGTACAAGTGATAGTACAGGTGCAGGTGACAGCACAGGTACATGTACAGGTATTGGTACAGGTACAGGTACAGGTGCACAGGACTTGGATCATTGTCTTACAACAAATGATTTGGTTAGGTTTTAACACAACATATATGTATCAGATAGCAGTGAACTCAAGAAGGTGATCTCGAGGGAATTCCATGTGAAATAGTATTCAAGTCACCTAGGTTATCAGAAAACACTCACAACGGTGAAGAGATATTACTATTGGCCTAACCTGAAAATGGATGTAGCATAGTTTGTGGAAAGATGTTTTGATTGTCAATGAGTGAAGGCAGAGTGAAAATATTTAGGTGGACTTCTATAGCTGATTGTGATTCTGAAGTAGAAATGGGAGGTCATTTCCATGAATTTCATCACAGGGTTGCCGAAGACAGTGAAGCAGCATGATTCCTTCACGGTCATTGTGGACTGGTTAACAAAGGTTGCACACTTTGTTCCGATGAAGTCTACGTTCTCAGCTAGTGATGTAGAATAGGTATTCATCTAAGACATGGTTAGACTACATGGTGCTCTGAACAAGATTGTGTCATACAGGGATGCAAAGTTCACTTCCGAATTTTGGAAGGATTTATTTGCAGGTTTGGGCACAGAGTTGTCCTTCAGCACATGTTATCATCTGCAGACAGATGGATAGATAGATAGGGTCAATGGGATATTAGAGGACATGTTGAGGATGTATGTGATACATCAACAAAGGAAGTGGGAATAGTGTCTCCCTTTGGTTGAGTTTGCATACAACAATGGTTATCAGGAGTCACTAAGGATGAGTCCCTTTGAGTCGTTGTATGGGCGGAGTTGTAACACTCCCATTAGTTGGAGTGATTCAGTTAGCAGAGTATTGATTGGACTAGATATGTTGACAGACATGGAAGAGGAGATGCAGGTGATCATGAAAAATCTTAAGGAAACACAAGATAGGAAGAAGAGCTATGTTAATAGGAATAGGTTGTTCAAAGAGTTTAAGGTTGGGGAACAGGTGTATCTGTGCATCAAATTGAATAAGAGCTCCTTGTGGATTGGATCATGTGCCAAGATGGCACCACGGTTTTGTAGACCCTTCAATATCATTGAGAGGATTGGGCTAGTAGCTTATCGACTTGCAATGCCTCTAATAGTGAAAGTCCATGATGTTTTCCATGTATCTTTTATTAAGAAGTATGTTAAGGATGTTGATCATGTGATTGACTAGTCTATATTGCAGGTGGAACCAGATGGAGAACTCCAGCCAAAGCCTCATTGTACATTGCAAAAAAAGGTGTTCATGGTCTGGAACCGAGCAATAGAGCAAGTCAAAGTGCAATGGAATCACTTTGGGCCCAATGAAGCTACATGGGAGATGGCGGATCATATGTGGGCCATGTATCCTTCCTTGTTTGCTAGTTGAGGCAAAGCAGCTTGATGTGGTGGTTTGGTGGTTGCTTTATGGTGGTTTAGCATTTGCTTATGATGGCTTGGTATATGCTTTATGATGGTTTAGTATTTGTTTTATGTTGTTTATTATATGTTTTGTGGTGATCGATACATGCTTTATGTTGGTTGATACATGCTATATGATGTTTTGATATATGCCTTATGATGCTTTGATAAATGCTATATGATGTTAGTGTATGTTTGATATATGTTTGGTATATGATTTGGCATATGGTATATATAGTTTTGATGATGTTATTATATGTACACCCGTGTATGGATGTAAATACTATATCGAGTTGTGTTATAAAGCTACACTATGTGGTATGGGAGTTATTGTCATGTGGTTATGTCATCGTGATGTTATGATGGCATGTGAGTTTTTCTTGAGAAGGACTTTCATTGTAAATACCATAGCAAGTTGTGTTACAAAACTCCACTATGTGGTATTCTCTTCTGGTGTCATGATGTTATGCCTTGAACAGATCTTTCATTGTAAATATTGCATCGAGTTGGGTTATAAATCTTCATGAGTAGTATGTCTTCTTTCAATAGGTTTTTGAGGTATATGAGTGATTGAACACCGAGGAAGGTGTCCCCCAAGGGGGATGGTTCTGTAACAACCCTGGTGAAAATCCCATGTAATAAATGATAAAACCACGGATGATTGGGACAATTATTTGAAGTTGAATGTTCGGCAATACATACTAGGGGGTGTTCATTTGATTGTTTATGGATAAGGAAATTGACAAAGGCAATGGCTAAGGCATTAAAATGGCATTTTGACACATTTATTTATGAAAATAATGGAAATTAGGATAAAAAGGAGGTGAAAGGTCACAAGTTACATGTGAGGAGGAAAATAAAGGAAAATTATGGAAAATGAAGTAAATAGAGGCCTAATTCATAAAAAAGGATTATGAGGATCAGTTAGTAACCTTTTGCCAATTCAGTTTTGGAGCTCTCTCATTACTCTCTCTCTCATACTCTTGGATACTTAGATTTTTCTTGGAGCACTCTTGGAGGGTGTGGCATACTTGGATTCTTAGAGAAAGAAGGCAAAGGAAGAGCGGGAAAGTGGAAGAGGTCATCGATATCAGCAACTACATCAGATTTTCTTGTAGGTATCGAGTTGCATGTGTGATTTCTTCACTAGTTTTGGCATGCATGTCACATGCATTTGGTTTCTTGGTTATGATATGTCATTGGCATGGAGGATGGTTGGGATTGATAATGGATTTCCTAGCCTTTCCATTTCCTGGATAGCCATGGTGATTGTGGGTTTACTTTCATTTCTTTGTTTTGGTTGGTTCTCATGTTTCCTTAGCTTGGGTTGAGTTATTAGTCCTAGAAGACCTAGTTGAACAAACGCTCTGGAACCCATGTAACATCTTCAGTTGAGTTACTAGTCTTGGAAGCCCTGGTTGGATAAATGCTTTGGAAGCCCTTGGTGGGTTGAGTTACTAGTCCTAGAAGCCTTGGCTGGATAAACGCTCTGGAAGCCCTATCTAAGTTGTGTGTTGAGTTACTAGTTCTGGAAGCCTTGGTTGGACAAACGCTCTACAAGCCCTAGAAGGCTTGGATGGAGACCAATCTGATGATGGTTTTTGGTGATGTCCGACTGTGAGATAGAATCATTGTTTGATGGGTTGACATGGATGGCCTCTAGAAGCCCTAGATGAGTTTTGATTGATGTGTTCTATGAGATCCCACATTCATGCTTGGAATATGGTACGGGGATGAATGGTTGAGAGAGATTTGGCTCATCCATTCTATGGTCGTGTGGAATGTGGTAGTCCCATCTCTGGTTGTTTCATTTCATTCATTAATGAGAAATTCATTCCCTTTATTTTCATGTGTAAAGGTACTGATGTAGTTATGGATTTGATGGATGGTATGTTTATTGTATTTTTGTTCCTATTATGCTAGTTATATGCACATTTTATGACAGCAGCTACGTATGGCTCTCAACATTTTTTTACTTGTATATGAATGGATAATGTGTATATGACTTAATGGAGCATAATGCAACAAATGGCATGAGTGAACAATGGTTCATAGTGATTCTCAGATAAGTATGATATCCCTACACTTAATTATGTTATTTACACCTGTAGGTTACATGTTGATGATATGTTTGACAAAGTGCCTGTCATGGCTAGTAGGGATGTGGTTATGATCTTGTTCATCTTATTTATTTTTCATCCTTGTTTCCTTGGATCCTTACCAATTCTAAGTGATCATTCCATTTTGGGAAGTGTCCTAGGCTCTGGGCTGAAAAAGGTGGCTCAAATATTGGAATGCTAGAAAAACAGAGCGTTAGTTTAGAGAATAACTCACTGAGGAAATATTTGAGAAGCATTATAACATTCCTTGCCAGTATCTAGAGAGAATTATTCTAGAGACTAACTCGCCTGGGCAGTGTCTAGGGAGCGTTACCCTACCCTAAGTATCTCAAACAATAGTAGGACCCAGGAATAGGCAGTCTAAGTGGTTGACTTGTCTCCTAAAGGTTATTTGGATGATGCTGCATGATTGTGTGTGATGTTCTATCGATTCCATTTCCTTAAAGTCACCAAGGAGTTTGAATCTTATCATAGTGGCCTCTCTTCACATGTTCACCCCGGTTGGCCAGTTGCTTGGGTAGATACAGGAGGAGGGTGTTACATCATCAGTCATTATTGGTCCCAATCATCAAATATAGTGACATGTCAAGTATTATCATATGATGATGTGGAATTCAATATGTATTATTGCAATTATTACAAAATATAAATAAAGTGGAAGACCAAGGGTCGTGTATGAACCAAAAGGTCATGGAACTCCAAAAGACATGTATTACCAAAAGTCACTAGAAGCTAAAAAGTCAAGAGTCATGAGGATGTGAAATGTCATTCATAAAGTTCTAAATAGATCCTCATTTCTCATGTAAAGGACTTTTAAGCTTGGCTTCTCCCACAAGGAATTAGAGAGACAAAGTTAGTACTTTTAAGGAGCAAGAAGTGCTTCTAATGCTCCATTATTGGATCTAATGATGTCCATTGCATTTATGTATCTTGGGACTTTTGCTTAATATTGAAGCCTTCCAGGACAACACTATTCACACATGGATTGTGAATGTTTCTAAGAATATTCTTTGAATGTTTATGGTTCATGTTTACTTTCATTAGTATTGGATTAGTTGAACTCTTTCAATTACTTCAGTGCTCCTTTTTGAAAATGTGTTGTTATGCTATAATGATCATTGCATCCTTGTGAACTATTTATCTTGATTTTGGATGAACATTTATCTTTCACGTGTGTCTCCACTAGGGTGGTACTATTACTTCTCTCTTACAGGCTTACTTAATTCCCTTCCCCCCCCCAACAATAAAAGAACTTGGATACATCAACAATCGAACATTCACAAGGCATACTAGCTTTCTCATTCGAAAGCATAATTACACTTCTCTCTCATGCTAACAGCTAAAGCCAAGGCATATCTTGAAGTAAACAATAGTTGGCCCATATTCCGAATGGGACTCCTACACCAAATGGTGTGAGGTCTAGTTGGGACCTTATATCAGGGAGATCCCATGTCTGTCAACAATATCCAGTACGTCAACAACACATAAACCAACTACCCCAAGTGAAAGTACTAATGATATAAAAATGGAATTTGAAAAATATGTGACAAACTTGAATAACATATTGACACACCTATGTAGAGACATTAGCGATATAAGAACCTAGGGGTCAAATTTTGAAGTGGGGGAAAGGAGGGCACTAATGCATAATTTGGAACACAAATATTCCAATGCCATAAATAGAATAAGAAATGGAGCATAGTTAGAGGGAAAAATTGATGATCTGGGGTATAAAAAGGGGTTGATCCACCTATTGATAGTGCTAGACCCACCAACATTCAGGGGATCACCGCGGTATGAAGTCCCAACTAGACCTCACACCATTTGGTGTGGGATTCCCATCCAGTATGATGTTCTAATTTCCATTGTCTTAAGGATTTGCCTCAACTCTTGTTTGTTAGCACAAGAGAGTGGTCTTCTTTGCCTTTGAGAAGTGAGGTTCGCGTGCCTAGTGAGTGATATTGTACTTGTGCCAATGGTTCTTTCACTGTAAGGGGAGAGGGTGAGAGTGAGTCCCAAATTGGTTGGGATGATGTCCCAACTCTGCTAGGAACAAACAACACAATAAGACGCGCATATCTTCCAGAGGAACAGTCCACACGGATGCGGAAGTCACAACACACAAGGTAAGATAACATGTATAGCACTCAACAGGCGAGTCCGAACGAGTGCAATGGTTGTTACAAAAAGTTTTATGTGAAAGGTATGTCTGGTGTCTAGGGAGATAGCTACCATGGGTGACACAACATTAATAGCATATACAACACATTTCAATTAACAAATTATGTATTATAATACGTGAAATAGTTCAAGTGTTCAACACAGGTTATAGCAACATGCATTAAAAGTGTTCAAGATTAGTCTTACAAAAATTACAATACATTTGTGAAAACATGTTGGCCTGTTAGCAGGCTTCTGAATTAAGTGAAAGTTCCAAGACACATCATTACACCATACATCACTAACCTCAAGTGTGGGGCGTTAGAGCCACAACTTACTCCTTAAAGCAAATATTACAGACTCTCTTGGCTATGTGGGAGGAGTTGAGGTGAAAAATTATTTGCATGTACAAATGAGGGGGTATTTATAGCCAAGGGTGAAACTGACCCTTGTAACTATTCGACCACCCTCATGACCATTTGACTTCCATGAATTTTCGACTTTACATGACCCTTTGTATAATAAGTGGATCTCTTGGACTTCCATGTTACATTACATTGATTTACAACATAGCCCATAGTAGAGATGTGGGCAACATGATAGTGTTGGTACATTCACGCTGCTACTAGAGTGCATGTCGAGCTACAGTGCTGCTGGGTGATGGATGTCTTCATGGTGTATCACACCTTCACCTCCGCATGGCAAAGTGTGTGTAGTCTTCGATGGTCTTTGGTTCGCTTGATGAATTTTTGGCATGTTGTTCCTTGCTTGCATGTTGAGAGGCTTGACAAGCTCATTTGTTTGCGAAAGTGCATGTTTGTCTGTTCGTTCGTTGTTGAGCACATCTTGCATTTTTTCTCATATGTTCATCTAAGAACACATATTTGCATGATCATCCATTCATGATCACCTCTCTTCGCATGAATCTTTCGTTCGTCTGTTGGTGAACATGTCCTTCTACATGTGGTCACTTCGTTCATCCATTTCATTATCACACCATGTTTATTAGTGTACCTATGCCTGCAGTCACTCATGATGAGATGACATTAAATCCAAAAACCTCCTAGTCTACAATGACACATGATCATTTCAGATGTAAGTGACCGGGAGAGGCAGCAAGGTTGTGAAGTGGGATGATGGCTCGAGGCACTACTGATGAAAACTACGCAAGAGTCACTCAGTGATGGAGATGGGAAATCCATGTCAACAGTGATTGTCTATGAGGCCTGTCTCAGCTGGAAGATAACATTGCGCAAATTTTGGGAGGGACAAACTAGGCTGCAGGAAGGCAAGTAGGCAGAATCTGCGTAGTTTCCAAAATGAGTGGGAAGCAAGGTCTGGAAGGTGAAAATTGCGCAATTTTCTACACAAACAATTCGAGCTATAAGGAGGGTCAGCATGCAAAGATTACGCAATTTTTGGGAGGAACTGCCCAGGATCCTAACAGTAAAAACTATGCAATTCCCAGAGGGAACTGGCAGTTGGTTGCTTGGTCACTGGAAGCCAAAGCTATGCAATTCCTAGTGGGAACTAGCAGTTGGCTAATGGGTCATTAGTAGCAAAAACTGCATAATTCCTAGGAGGAACTGACATTCTACTTCTAGGAGCTGCTGGTGAGGGGAACTGCATTGAGGATAAGAGGTCGGCCTACTGATCATCTCTGGGCAATTTCTGAGCTGAGTGGACTGCTGGGTAGAAAAATGCCTACTCATGAAAACTGTGCAATTTCTTGGATGAGCAACCAGTCGACTGTCGAGATGGCTGACTGAGAAAACTATGCAATTTTCTGAGGGAGACAGGGGCGAGAACTTGGTGCCTATTTGGCATGTCTGCGCAATTTCCTTAGTAAGTAAAACGGGCAAGTTCAGTAGCCTCTACGCAATTTTGGAGGGGAGTCAATCTCGAGAAGGCTGTTGGGTCCGACTGTCGGGTGGCTAATCTGAGATCTGATTGATTTGCTTGCGATTAACACAGCTTGGATATAATTTCTTAATGCTTTTGCGCTGCTATGGGTGACATTCGATCGAGTCGATGGTGAGGTGATGGTCCAAATTTCAGAGGGGAGTCCAGTCGTCAGAACTTCAACAAAAATGACTAAGTGTGTGAAAAATCGAAAGATTCATAGGTGATCATGCAAACACACACTCACATGACTTGACGACGAGACAACTCAAACCATCCAGACACACATTTTCAACATGACTGACCGATGGTGCAAGCCATAAGCGCGACACTCGTGACTGATTGTTGATCAACCATGATGGTGCTTGTGCGAAAGTGAATGTGACTTCGTGTGTGAGTGTGACATATGCTTTCATACAAGACACAAAAAGTACACATGAAGCGGAGACTTTGAGCATAACCAGAACATGGTCACAAGCATGACTTAGACACCAACATGCAAAAACTTGAATGAGATGAACAAGCAAGGCGGATGCAAAGATTCACACGGGCTCACAAAGTGAACCTAGGGGTGTGTTGTTATCAAGTGAAACTGTCAAGGGAGGCTTCAAAATTGGGTGTAGGCCAAATTTTGGAGGATGGTTGTAGCCGCTACAACACTTGGCGACACATTAGTAGAACTCCAGCTTCTTTGTTTTGGTTCATTGCTAGCACAAGGCCTTGGTATTTTTGGGAGTATAGAATCATTGTGTGGGTTACTTCAGCTTCACCACTTACCCCATGGACATACATGGTTCACCCTTTGCCAAGTCAGTCAAACACAATTAAAAGTCCAGCTTAGATCTCAGTGTTTCGAATCCGGGAATTGTAGTTTAGCTCACGAGTTAAAGGTTTTCAAAGTATAATTTTTCATATCTGGTGTTGCTTCACTACTAGCAGGCCTGGAAAATACCCCGGCAGTGTGACGCAGGAACACACACATTGCTGACGGAGGACAATACCCTAGTGGGGTTACATGCTTCACTTCTCTATGCAGGAAGCCTTTCTCTTCTTTTGCCTTTATATTTTTCAAGAGGATTATGCATAGGCACTTATTTATTTTTAGGGAAGAAGGGGGATCCCAACTTATTTAGAGCAAAACAGGTTGTTCCTTCAGAGAAGCATGTAAGACCTCTGACATAGGTTTGCTCGTTTAGATTTTCCCCTTCTCTGTTTCTACTAGTTGGATGAGCTTGAACACACAGAGTAGAAGGTTGAGTACAAGCATGGGGTTCCCAGTGTGGACACAGGCTCATGGTTGGACCAAAACTTCCCTTGTAAATGGTTCATACTTTTCATGAATACTCCATCGGCCAAAGGTTACAACCAAGCATAGAGAAGATGGACACAAGATAGGCCAAGTATTATAGTTTCACAAGTTTCTTCGAATTTCAACTACGTACTCTATTCAAAAACCAGAATGTAGTAGTTGGAAACACTTATTTCCATAAACAAAAATGGTACTATATCAAACAAACAAAATGAACTTGAACAAAAATAGTAAGAAGAATCAAACAAAGCAAAAGAAAGATGATAAGCAAAGCAAACAAGATGAAAACAACAAGCAGTAGAAAAACTATGTAAATGGCATGGGCATGGCCCGACCTACTGAAAATAATGCTTGAGATCTTGGATGTTGACAGGAAGGTTGGAAATCCTCCCATCAAGTGATTACAAATGATAGATGTGTGGGACAAGCTTCTCATGGAATGTGTACAAACCAATCCACAGGGATTTGAACTTCGTATGTTTGACTTTTTCTTCATGGGGCTTATCCCATTTCAGAACTAAGTCACCAACATCGAAGTTAGCTTTCCCTAAAGACTTCTTATTGAACCATCTCTTGATACGGTTCTGTTGGAGTGTGAATTTTTCTTTTTATTTCATCCTTTCTTCCTGAAGCTTATGGAGAGCATCCATCCTACACTGAACTAGCTGGCAAGGCTTGCCTTGGGATTCTTCAGAAAGCTGAAGTGCAAGCAAGTAGATATTTGGTGGAAGGATGGCTTCTTTACCATAAACCAGGAAGTTGGGTGAGGTATTAAAAGAGGGCTTGGGTGTTACAAGGTCAACCCATAATGCATTTGTGAGGGCAGTATGCCAGTTATGCTACTAAGAGAAAACAATCTTCTTGATTATACAGATGAGGTCTTTATTCATGGACCATGTTATATCATTTCCTTGTGCGTAGTAGTTAGATGAATGATTTAGCACAATACCACTCTGTAATGCAAATTCACAGAGTTTCAAAGACAAAAAATAAGTTGCATTATCAAAAAAAAGTGATATCGGAATGCCAAAGCATGATATGATGTTCTACTGGAGGAAGATGTTGACCTCTTGGTCGTTCACTTGTTTGAGCGGAACTACTTCTGTCCACCACGTGAAATAGTTAGTTGTTTTTAGGATATAGCAGTATTGTTTTGACGAATTAGGGAAAATTTTCCCAATGATGTCCAAGCCCCACTATTGGAATGGTTTGGTCATTACAACAGGGCGCAGTGGAGTTGTTGATCTTCATGTTTTGACAGCGCAACACTGACAGATTGGGAACTTGCAAGCATAAGCATGTGCATCCTTGAATAATTTGGGCTAGTAAAAATTGGCTTGCATGACTTTGTGCGTAGTGTTATTTCTTGCAAAGTAACCCCCAGTGAGTCTGTCATGCAGATCTTGAAGTACCTTCTCTGATTCATGTTCTTCTAAGGACCTGAGAAAAACTCCATTATTGTGCTTTCTATAAAGCACTTCGTGCACCGACTGATATCCTAATGCTTTCAAGCGCAATACCCTCTTCTATCTGATAGAAAAGTGAGAGGGTATGGTGTCGTGCTCAAGGTACTAGCACACATCTACGTACCAATACGTCCCATATTTAGTGGGTGTTGCTCGCCCTATGTCATACATCTCAATCTCTTGCTCCCAACCAGTGAGCTCTTCTTTGTTCTCCAGAGCATGCATTACTTCAACTGCAAGTCTACAAATTCCATATCCTTTGATCATGTGCACTAGCTTGATTTCAAGATCATATTCTTGCAAGCCTATCATCTAGTTCGCACGTCATTCACCAAGTTCTTGTTGTACAAGCAGTGTGTGGACTGCTGGGTGGGGGACGAAGACTATGCAGTGATTCTTCAGCAAGTAGGGCCTAAAGTATTTCACCGCCTTGTACACTACATAATCTTTTTTTTCAATGGTAGGGTAGTTGAGCTTTGGTCCCTACATGCTTTCACTCATGAAGGAGATGGGACATTCATCATTAGCTTCGTCCTTCTGAGTGAGTATTGCAGCTAGTGAGTTATCGGAAGCGAAGGTGTATAGCAGGAAATCTTTCTTGAAGTCTAGGTTGTAGAGCGCAAGCACTTCTACAATGGCCTACTTGATCCATGCGAATGCATACTTTTCCTTCTTACCCCAATTGTATACTACATCTTTCTTGATCATGTCCTACATGGGCTTAACTATCTGGCATAATCCGAGATGAACTTTCGGAGGAAGTTTATTTTTCCCAAGAAGGATTGCTTGGCTTTCTTGTTAACTGGGTAAGGAATCTGTGTAATGGATTGGACCCGGTCTAGATCCACCTTGATCCAACTTTTGGCAACGATGTGTCCAAGGAGGTTCCCCTCCGACACTGTGAATATGCTCTTTTTGGGATTCAAGGAAATCCCATATCTCTAGCATCGCTCAAATATTTTCTTAAGGTGGTGTATGTGGTCTTCTTATCTTCTTGAGAAAACAGTCACATCATCAAAGTATACCACCACGCTCTGTCCAATGAGTCCGAAAAAGGTGATGTGCATAGCATGCTAAAATGTTGCATCTACGTTTACAAGCCTAAATGGAATTCATCTATAAGCGAACGTACCCCACTTGGTACGGAAAGTAGTTTTGAGTCTGTCAGGTTCTGCTACTAGAACCTGATTGTATCCTGAGAAACCATCAAGAAGAGAAAACATGTGTGCCCCATATATTGTTTGCAAAATATGGTCCATAGACAGCATAGGGTAGTTTTATTTGTCCGAGGCATGGATTACATTCTGGAAATCAACACACAAGTGGATTTCCCTGGACTTCTTTAGTACAGGAACAAAGTTGGAGACCCATGTGGAATGTCGAACTTTGTATATGATCCGTGCATCCAACAGCTTAGTAAACTCTTTCTGTATGAGGGGTTAAAGCGACAAATGTACTTTCCTTAGCTTCTGTTGATATGGATTGACCCCATATTTGTTTGGGATGATATGTTGGATGATCCATGTGTCATAAGTTTCAGATCATCATACGTCCATGCGAACACATCTCGGTATTGTTTGAGCAAGCGGATAAAGGCTTGAGGCTCTTGTGGTGTACAACATATACCAAGATTGACAAAATTTGGATCCTGTTCTATTCCCAAGTTTATTAGTTCATGCCTCATGGTGGAACTGTGGGTCTTGTTGTTCCTTGGCCCCTGAAAACGTTCTTGCAAGTCATATATCTTTTCCAATGTTACCACACCTTTTGTGATAATGTGGCCTTTCATGTTACTAGCTTCCACTTGCAAAGAGCGCTCATGCTCGTCATCGTCTATTGCCACATATTTGAAGATTTCAATGCAGTATTTGTTGATCATCATTAAATATGCACAAGTTAGTTATGTTGTTCGAGATAGATGGTTTGTACAAAATTTCAATAGTAAATCTATCCCTAATCAGTGACATTCTTGAAGCTGCATTTGCCAGTGCATTGGCAACTGCATTATGCGTACGTGGGACAACAATGATATTAAATTCTTGGAAGTTTGAGATTAGTTGGCATACCTCTTGTTGGTAACTTTTGAGATGCGTTGATAAACTATGAATGGTGGTATGAACCTGCCATACCACTATCTTACAATCACCTACCACTTTGAGTATGGTCACATTGAGGCTGATGGCTTTCTGCAAGCTGAACACCAGTGCTTCATATTCTGCTATGTTTTTCGTGCACTCGAACTCCAAGAAACTTGAAACCAGATGCTTCCTGTTGCAAGGTCCGATTAGAACACACTGGCTCTTGATCCATCCTATGTCTTTGATGCATTAAAATATATGGTCCACAACTCATCTGTACACGGACCACTTGAGGTGCTAGTATTGTTTCTACTATTGTTGTTGCTACTACGGCTACTATTGGTATAATGTGATGTACAAGTTTCATTACCATCAGTTGGGAAAGGAAGGAGTCCCAACTACGTGTCTAGTGGGGTTGGAGTTGGCCGCGTAGGATAACACCCCAATGTTGTCTCAAGGAGACAGTTGTTGAACATGAGTTCTGCGAAGGCCAATGGTTCATTCTGCAATTGAGGGGAGTGACATTATGTTTCATGTAATTCTCAGATTCTACCTGGATTTGGTTGTACTTTCCCTTGTACAGAAGCCACATGTGAGACTAGTCTGTAACAGAATATCCATCTAGCTTGCTGGACCAGTCTCTGCTAAGTAATAGACCATATTCTTTCAGTATGTCCACAACAACTATGTTGATGCATTGGTGGACTCGACTATCACAGGATAGCCAGATGATTACGTCTCGCAGTTCACCAATGGTTGGTACCGATGTTAGGTCAAGTTGGATGATTCACGTGGATGTCTCACTCCATTGTGCATTGATCTTCGTAGCAATAGAGAGTAGAATGATGTTGGCTGCTGCACCGGAATCAACCAAACAGTTATGAACATTGCAGTTGAAAACTTCAAATGAAAGTAAGAATGGAGGGAAACCTAAGTTTGCTTCTTCCATCAAGAGTGTATTGAGCATAGTGGAAAGTGATTCGGGAGGTGTGCTTGCTCCCTTGTTGGTAGAGGTTGTGTTGTCTGTTGTTTTTTGTGCCAATGCACGATGATATCGCACTAACTCTGGATCTTAGCCAACTCAAACAAAATGATGTTCACTCGATTTTTCTTCATTTCACCAATAATGTTGTAGTCTATAGGTGGTAGACTTACCGAGATGTCCAAGGTAGAATGGGTGTTCGTGTTGTTTGGAGGAGTGTTTTGCAACTTGTTTCTCATGGATGCACTTGTGCCCACCACTGTCTTCCCATACTTGCTTTGATTTTTCTACTTTGGGGCAGCTGGTAGATCGACCTTCCTTATCAATAGTCTAATATTTTCTTGCATCTCCCCAAGTGTAGGGGGAGCCCCTTTACATCTAAGATTGTAATGGTTAGTATTCTTTTAGGGCTTCTTCTCGATGTTTGTCTTTGACGTCATCTGTGAGGACTGATACACACTCACCACATGCCTAGAGGTTGATGGCTCATCAGGTGCAACCTCTTCATCTCATTACTATCTTTCGGTGGCTCCTACACATTGATTCCCGCATCGAGTGTATGACCACAAAAAGAATTTGTGACTTGCTTCTAGTCCGAATAAGAGTTCTCAAGGTGATGTTCCTCGTGGAAGGAACAGAACTTAGGATCTACACACTGTTCGAGCTGGAACATAGGCTTCTGTACAGTTTTCGAAACGAACTGCCTAGTGCTTGATGAGCTACTTGCTTGTCTCTACCTAGATTAGTGACTACTTACAAATATGTTTGTTTTACATTGTTTGAGTTTAAACACTTCAGTGGTCAATCTCTTGACAAGATGAGTGAGGGTCTCAATATCGGTTGCTTCCTTGTCTCTACCCTTACTCGCCACTTCTTGGAGCTTCCTGCTCACATCCTTGTCGTATTGTTTCGATTCATCATCCTTGATGACTCCAACTACACATAGGTCTTTCTCAATAGTGATGGCCTCTTCATAGTTTTCCAACAGTGTTGGTTTCGTAGCTCGCTTGACGAACTGTGTGATGTTGGTTGGCAATGCGAAAGTGTAGTAATCAATGGTGATGGAGTCGTGAGGTTTATTGTCTGCTGTGAACTTGTTCAATATACATGTAAACTTCTTATTGAAATATTTCACTTTCTCTTTTCCCAACATCTTAAGGCTTCCCAACACTTTGAGTAGCATGGATGGGATCTTGTCATCAATGAACTTCTCAAGGAACATGCATTTGAATGCAACCCAGTTCTGTATAGAGTTCGATGGAAGGTTGTGATACCAAGCAGGTGTGCAACCATCCAAGGTGCATGGGAACAATATACATGCTACATCACCATAACGTACCTCAATGGTTTGTAATTTTAGGTATAAGTTGTCTAAGTGGTCTTCTGCTTTCACCTTGTTATCAGGGTCAAACTTGATGTTCATTCTCTCCACTCACCTCGGCATCTTGTGCAGAACAGTCGAGAGAGCCAATAGTCCCTAAGTCATCCATTCAAGATTTGGGTCAACCATCTCTTCGTCTTCTCCATCCTCTTCCTCTCTTTTGGAGTCCGATGGTTCTGGCTCTAAGTCTTTTGGTTCGTCTCCACCCCCACCTCCTCCATTGCCTTCCCTTCTGCCTCCCATACCATAGTTCAATCCCAATTTTAATTTGTCCTACACCGTAGTTTTATACTGTAGTCAGTATAATCCAATTTTAATTTATCCTTGAAGTAAAATTGAGAATTAAAATTCGAATTTATTCTCATCAGTTGCTTGAAAAATAATTAATTAATTCATCTTGAGATAATTAGTTGGATAAATTCAAATTAGAAGTCTTTCTGAAGTCATGCAACAATTATCCCTTAAATTAAGGAGATTATACCTTAATTAAGGAGATAAGATTGAGTTATATTTTAGTTGTAATTAGTTAGCTCAGTTTACTGAGTTAAGTCCAGTTAAATTAGTTCCAAACTGTTTGAGGAACTAATTGTGAGTTCAGTCAATTAATGCATGCATTCATCCAACTAGTGTACTCCAGATAACTAAAGATTATCTCATCAAAAACTCATGCATGTCTATTCAAAAAAAGACCCAGTTGAGATGAATGTCAAGGACAAGTTACTATTAGTTGCATGAGTTTTCCTATAAAGGAAACTCATCCATGCAGAAGGGACAAGGTTCCTTAAGGATTGCACAGTTTTACAGGGTGTGAGATCAGTGTTACACTTGGTAACAATAGGATCACCCAGGAGAAACAACGTAAGGAAATAGGAGGCTTGGATGGTAGAGGAGAATATTTGTGAGAAGCCTTGTTTGCCTGTGAGCATCTAGGAGGATTTTACTAAGAGCTGGCTAGCAGTGGGAGCTGAGGCTTTGTATAATTCTGATGTATTTCCACCTTGTATGATAATACAGATAGTGGGGTTTTTAGATGATGCTTTCTCTTGAGTATTTTATGTGTTTCATGTGCATTGATTCTTCTTCTTATGGTTATATGTGTTCAGCTCTGATTCAGCTCAATCTTTAAGCTTCCGTAAGTTTGATAGTAGAAGTAGATTATAGTATTTTACTTTTGTATATTGCATTATTGAGTTAATATACAGACATATTTTCTACATACATCTTAGAGACAGATTTGTAGAGAATTTGTAGGAAATTCTACATGGTATCGGAGCCAAGTTGATATGTAGAGAAATTTCTACATGGTATCATAGCCAAAAGTTATCAGAGCTGTGAATAGTATACAGAGAAGAGAATTGAAGTTTAAAGTTCGGGGTTACAGGTACAAATCGAATTCATCTCATACTTCAGGTTGGCCAATGGAATTATATGGCTTGAGACTTGAGTATGCCTTGGATGGAAACTCGGATTACATAGCATGGAAGGATAGAATGGAAGTAATATTAGAATACAATGATTTGAAGGATTTCATTGATCAAGAAATCCCCAAGCCAGCTACAATTAATGCACAAGAGTTGGTTGAATGGAAGAAGTGTGTGGCGAGGGCGAGACGGATCATCCTTGAGGGAGTTCGAGACCATATTGTCTAGAGTCTCCATGGAAAGGATACTCCATATTCAATGTGGAAGACAATGAAGGACCTCTACCAGAATAGTAGCAACCAGAGGAAATTGGCACTCAAGGACAAGCTTTGAAGAATCAAGATGGAGAACAGTGATACTATTTCCACATATCTAAACAAGCTCATCACCTTTAGAGATAAGCTTGGAAGTGTGGGAATAACTATTTTCGATGATGATATGGTGAGCCTTTCTCTCCTCAGTCTTCCAAAGAGCTGGAATAGCTACCAGGGTTTTGTGAATGGAAGGGAGAAACTATTGGATTAGGAATGACTGTGGTCAGATCTCATGCAGGAGGAGATCAGGTGGAGCACACGAGATGGTTCTTCATCCAATGAGAATGAAGAAAATCTGGCCTTAGCGAGTACGGCAAGGAAAGGGAAGGAGAAGGATTCTCATCCCAAATCGAATTCCTCTCATGGAGGGAATAAGGGTGACAAATCTAAAGTGAGATGCTTTAATTGTCACGAGATGGGTCATTATGCAACTAATTTCCCATCGAAGAAGTCCAAGAAGGGATCCTCAGAAGGATTTGAAGGTGAGGCATTGGCCTCTCAATTCAAAATGGACTTCACCCTCATCGCATGCATGGCATCATCGATGATGCGTTATGGTTGGTTTCTTAATAGTGGAGCCTCATTCCACATGATGACGATAAAATTTTATTCAGTACCTTGGAGGAGAAAGACCTCAAGATACTCATAGATATAGGTGACGATGAAAGGTATAGTGTTTCAGGAGTGGGTACGATTGTTTTTTAGAGGGAGCATGGAGCTCTTATCACATTGACAGATGTAAATTATATGCCTGGACTGAAGAAGAACTTGGTATCGATCGCAATGTTGGAGAACAAAGGCTACAATGTTGTCTTCAGTAAGGGAAAGGTTTTCCTTAGACACATTACCATGTGACGGGTAAAATAGATTAGTTCATGGGTACATAACCTGTATGCTCTTGAGGTTCAAGATGCATGCAAAGCCTTGAGGAGCAAGGAAAATGTTAGAGACTTGGTGGTTGAGAGGGAGAGTAAATTATATCTCAACATGAAGCCCTAGAAGAAGTCTCAGACAATTGTGGAGGAGCCACAATTGGAGATGTTGAGAGATACTGAGTGGAGGCATCCACTCATGCAAATATGTCCAATTGGGGGAAATTTCAAGCCAAATCAGCAGAGGGATCACATGCAGCAATACCTCTAGGTGTGAGGTGGGGCAATGTGAAGTGATAGTCTCAAGAAGGTTGAAATTGGGTAGGGTCCATTGAGAGGTTTTATCTCATTGATCGTACCTTGCTAAGGGAGCCCAAAGTACATAGTAGCAGGAGGAATCAGTGGAATTGATGCAGTCGGAGATCAAAGTGACAAAGGCTAGAGCAGTCAAATACTGAGGTGCGTAGAGAAGGATTAACAACAGTGCAAAAAGGCTGAGTCAGTAGAAGTGCAGAGTTTTCAGTCGACAAAGGCAATAACAGTCAAAGACTTTAATGACAGAGGCATTATTCTGATTCAGGTTGGATTTTTTTTGTTTATGGAGTTGTTGGAGCTACAACACTGGAGAGAAGTGTTGGATGCCGGACATTCCAAAGGTTCAGGATCAGGATTGAGTTGAATTCCTTTCTTGTTGAGAGGGAGTGTTGAGAATAGCAACAAGAAATGATAAAATAGCATTCAGTATATTCCAATTTTAATTTGTCCTTGAATTAAAATTGAGAATTAAAATTTGAATTTAGTCTCACCAGCTACTTGAAAAATAATTAATTAATTCATCTTGAGTTAATTAGTTGGAGAAATTCAAGTTAGAAGTCTTTCTGAAGTCATGCAATAGTTATCCCTTAAATTAAGGAGATTATCCCTTAATTAAGGAGATAAGGTTGAGCTATATTTGAGTTGTAATTAGTTAGCTCAGTTTAGTGAGTTAAGTCCAATTAAATTAGTTCCAAACTATTTGAGGGACTAATTTTGAGTTCAATTAATTAATGCATGCATGCATCCAACTAGTGTACTCTAGATAACTGAAGATTCTCTCATCAGAAACTCATGCATGTCTATTCAGAGAAAGACCTATTTGAGCTAAATTTCAAGGACAGGTTACAATCATTTGCATGAGTTTTCCTATAAAGGAAACTCATCCATCCAAAACGAACAAGGTTCCTTGAGGATTGTGCAGTTTTACAGGGTGTGAGATCAGTGTGAGTAATCAATGTTACACTTGGTAACAGTAGGATCAACCAGGAGAAACAACGCAAGGAAATAGGAGGCTTGGAGGGAAGAGGAGAAGGTTTGTGAGAAGCCTTGTTTGCTTGTGAGCATCCAAGAGGATTATACTGAGAGCTGGCTAGTAGTGGGAGCTAATGCTTTGTATAATTCTGATGTATTTCCACCTTGTATGATAATACAAATAGCGGGGTTTTTAGCTGAGGCTTTCCCCTGAGTATTTTATGTGTTTCATGTGCATTGATTCTTCTTCTTATGGTTATATGTGTTCAGCTTTGATTCATATCAATCTTTAAGCTTCCACAAGTTTGATAGTAGAAGTAGATTATAGTATTTTTCTTTGGTGTATTTCATTATCAAGTTAATCTACAGTCAGTTTTTCTACATAGATCTCAAAGGTAGATTTGTAGAGAATTTGAAAGAAATTCTACAATTTGACTTCCATGAATTTTCGACTTTACATGACTCTTTGTACAACAAGTGGTCTCTTGGACTTCCACATTACATTACATTGATTGAAAACATATCCCATATTAGAGATGTCGGCGACATGACTCTACATGACAGAGCTGGTACATTCGAGCTACTTCTGGAGTGCATGTCGAGCTACAGTGTTGTTGGGTGATGGATGTCTTCATGGTGTTTATCTTCACCTTCGCATGGAGATGTGCACGGAGTCTTCAATGGTATTTGGTTCACTTGATGAAGCTTTGGAATGTTATTCCTTGCTTGCATGTTGGGAGGCTTGATAGGCTCATCCATTCGCGAAGGTGCATGTTCATATATTCCTCCGTTGCTGAACACATCTTTCATGTTTGCTAGTTCTTTCGTCCGTGAACAAATTTTTGCATGATCATCTGTTCACAAGCACCTCTCTTTGCATGCATCATTCATTCATCCATTGGTGAACTTTTCCTTCTACATGTGCTCCCTTCGTTCATCCCTTTCGTTGTCGTGCCATGTTTGTTAGTGTACTTGTGTTTTCAGTCACTCATGACAAGATGACATTAAATCCAAAAACCTCATAGTATACCATGACACATGATCATTTCAGATGCAGGTGACCAGGAGAGGCAACAAGGTTGTGAAGCGGGATCATGGCTCCAGGCACTACTGATGAAAACTGCGCAAGAGTCACTGAGTGATGGAGATGGGAAATCGAAGTCGACAGTGACTGTTCATGAGGCCTGGCTCGGCTAGAAGGCAAGATTGTGCAAATTTTGGGAGGGACAATCCGGGCTGCAGGAAGGCACGGTAGGCAGAATCTACAAAATTTTCGGAATGAGTGGGCAGCAGGGGCTGGAAGGAAAAATTTGAGCAATTTTATGGAGGAACAGGTCAAGCTGCAAGGAGGGTTAGCAAGCAAAGATTGCGCAGTTTTTGGGAGGAACTACCTGGGATCCTGAGAGCAAAAAATGTGCAATTCCCAGAGGGAACTAGCAACTGGATGTTGGGTCACTAGTAGCAAAAACTGCACAATTCCTAGAGGGAACTGGCAGTTGGCTGCTGGGTCACTAGTAGCAGAAACTGTGCAATTCCTGGGAGGAACTGGAAGTCTGCTACTAGGAGCTGTTGGCGAGGGGAAATGCACTAAGGCTAGGAGGCCAACCCGTTGATCATCTCTACACAATTTCTGAACCGAGCTGACTGTTGGGCAGCAGAAGGCCCGCTCATGAGAACTGCACAATTTCTTGGATGAGTAGTCGATTGAATGTTGGAATGACTGATTGGGAAAACTACGTAATTTTCTGAGGGAGTCAAGGATGGGCACTTGGCCTTTGTTTGGCTTGTCCGCACAATTTCCTCAGACAATCGAGCGGGCAAGGTCAGTAGCCTCTGCACAATTTTGGATGGGAGTCAGCTTCGGGGTGGCTATCAGGTCTAACTGTTTGAGTGGTCAGAATGAGATCTGATTGAATCGCCTGCTCTAGGTGACAGTTGATCGAGTCAATGGCGAGGTGATGGTACGACTATCAGAGGGGAATCTGGTCATCAGAACTTCAACAAAAATGACTAAGTGTGTGAATGATCAAAATATGCATAGGTGATCATGAAAACACACACTCACATGACTCAATGATGAGACGACTCAAACCATCCTGACACACATGTTCAATATGATTAACTGACGGTGCAAGCGACACGCGCGACACTCGTGACTGATCATTGATCAACCATGACAGCGCTTGTGCGACAGTGAATGTGACTCCATGTGTGAGTGTGATAGATTCTTTCATAGCAGACACAACAAGTACACATGAAGTGAAGACTTTGATCATAACCAGAACATGGTTGCAAGCATGACTTATACACCAACATGTAGAAACTTGAATGAGATGAACAAGCAAGGTGGATGTAATGACTCACACAAGCTCACGGAGTGAACCTGGGGTTGTAGTCATCAAGTGAAACTCTCAAGGGAGGCTCCAAAATTGGGTTCAAGCCAAATTTTGGAGGGTGGTTGTAGCCGCTACAACACCACCATACCACACCATTTCTATTTTCGATATCATGAGAATGTGTATACCCCAAAGCTAACATTTTATAATTAGGAGGATTTCGATTGACTAGTTCTAAGCTAGCGATAGATTGGTTACTACAAAATACCTTTTTATTGTGATAAAAATCTGAGACAAATATTTTAGAATGAGGGGTGTATGTAATTCTCACTCCTTAACCCTTTTACATTATGATTAGTTATTAACTTTCCCCCTTAAAAATTGATTGCTGGTTAATTTATTTTTTATGTTATTAGTATACATATAAGGTATAAATATGCTAGCTATATACTGGCACCTCACATGAATACGCTAGTATTCTATGGTATGTTATGCTAGATGATTGGTTAATGGTTAAGCTTATGATTAGCCTTAACCTTGATTATACTTTTAAGTGTAACTTTTATGTAACTTTACATAGAGTGATATTTATGTAACCTTTTAGGTGTAACCTTCGTAATTTATTACTAAATTAAAGTAAGTCTTATTGATAGGTTGGGCCTTTATTTGACCTTGGAAAAAGATCATGTTTCTTAACTTGGAGGAAGGGGAAGAGTCAAGATATTTATATATGGGTTAGTAAAGTAGACAACATAGTAAGTAGACTTGAAATGTTATGGTAATGGAGGAGGTTTATTAAATATATTTAGGTTAGAAATAATGAGGATAAGATATTTCAGGAAGGTTAAGTCTTGGAGGAAGAGGATCGCGAAGGGGGAATTTGATTGTTTGTCATATTGGGTTTTTTTGGCGTAATTGTGGGGATAGAAGAGGAAAAAAATTGAAAAAAATTAGACACTTTGGGATTTAATTCTCAAAGGAGATTGAGAGAGGTACTAAGAACCAAGTGATTTGAGCACTTGGTTTAGACACACTATAGGTGGTGGTTCTGGGCTTGGGAACAATGGGCTAGGTAAGTAGTGAAGGTTCCCTAGGACTAGGAAGCTAGATAGGTTTCTCCTAGTTGGCTAGGTTGAAAATTTAGTCAGGAAGGCTCGATTGTCATGTCAAGGAAAATAACTTAAAGGACTTAACAAACTCATAGGTTCTCTTCTTGTTGTTGATGTTACATGAGAAGTTATGAACATTGTAAATGAAAAAATAGTAAAAAAATGTAGATTTACACACTTATGATATGTTGTTAATGAAAATGAATATATTGTTGAAATAAGAAATAATTATCTTCTTTATTTTATTTTATCTAAAATAAAAACTTAGTTATAGAGACCCAAATGTTGACGCCATCGCTGGAAGGCCTTGCAATTGTGTTAGCTTAGTGGTTTGCATGATTCCAACTCTACAATTGTTGAAACACCTCCTTGAAGTCCTCATACTCTATATATGCCTCTCCATATGAATCATGGATAGAAGTATCCATGTGCATCAAAGTTCCCAAATATGTAATTTTTTATGTGGGTGGCCTTGAAAGTATGTCGGTCAATATTTTCGTGCTATCCTTCTTCTACTCGATTACTAAATGAAATTGTTGTAAAAACCCCATCCAATTGTAATGTTTATTTTGTTATAACTTAATCTAGGCTTGCAATTACTATAGTGGTTGGTGCTATGTGTGGATGAATATATCATTTCCCATCATATAGTGTTTCCTGTTTTTGTTAGCTTTTATTAAGGTATAAAGCTCCTTATTGTGGGTAGGGTAGTTAAGAACTGCTCCATGAAACACTTCAAATTGGTAGGATAAAGGCCTTCCTCCCTACTTCAATACCACTCCAATAGCACACCCACTTTTATTTCCCCCACTTCAAAAGGATAATAAAAGTGTGCTAATGAAAGAATAGGTGTTTGAATACTTGTATTCTTCAACTCTTCAAAGGCCCTTTGTTAAGCCTTCCCCCACTAAAAAACCTTACCACTCATTATTATAGCATGGAGTGGTGTAGCTATTAATGAAAATGAGACTGTGAATTTCCTCAAGTATTTTGATTCCCTAATGAAACTCTTGACCTTAGAAACATTTGTCGACATTGACCACTTCATGATGGTCTCCATCTTGGAAAGATTTATCTTGTCTACCCTCCACTAATCACATAGCCTAAGTACACTAAAGGAAGTTGTGAAAAATCACATTTCTTGAGATTTTCCAACCAATGGTGCTTCTTCAACACATTTATCACCTACATCGAATTTGATATGTGCACCTCCCAAGTAGAATTGTATACTCATATATCATCCAAATAAATAATAATAAATTAATCCAAATAAGGGCACATTACGTCATTCATTAATATCATGAACATAGTCGGTGCATTGCATAGACCAAATGGAATAAATAAATACTAATATCTTGTCTAATTTTGAAGGTGATCTTCTTGGTATATTCTTATTTGACTCAAACTTGGTGACATCGTGATTTTAACTATAGCTTGGTGAACTATTTTTCCTACCACAATTGGTCCAACATGTCATCAATCTTGGATATGGGGTACATGTTCTTGGGTGTAATTTTTTTTAATTTCCTGTAATAAATGCATATTCACCAAGTCACATCCTTATCATACACAAATATGATATGTGACCCACATGGTGAGGTGCTTGGCCAAATAACACCCTACTCTAGCAATTTCTACAATTGCTTCTTCACTTCACTTATATTAATATCCTTGTCTTTTTTTGTTGTACATAAGTCTACCAAGGCTAGGGAAGATACTTTTGTCCACAGTTGTAGATTTTGTATAAAAAATTAGCAACCATACTGGGGAAAATTGTAGTCCCTTATTGGTTTTTTTGTCCATTGTGCTTATCTTACCTCTTCTTCAAACCTTTACTGTCTTATTAGTAGAGAACAAACCTAGGAAGACTTTTCATTAAGTCTCAGTTGCAATCCTTGTGTCAAAACTTTATATCCCTAGACCAATACACCCTCTGGTCTTATCATAGAGCGTTGCACCCCAACTGAGCCTTATTTGAGTCTGAGTTGATTCCTCAACCTATGTCATCTTCATCTCAAATTCCAAACATTAAACATGTACCTCAAAAAAATCAAATACATGTAAGTCAACCTTTACAGGCTGCTATTGCATCTCAACCTATTCCATCGGTATTTGGTAACCCTCAGGTTCCACCTACCTAGCCTTTGTAAGGTACCTTACAATCTCAACTGCTTGGGCAAGGTATTCCTCAAATTCTAGTAGGATAGATTGTCTATTGTATGACACCACCTCAATCGAATCCTCCTTATGTCAAGATGATGAAAAATCCTGTGGGGCAATAGCATAGACCTTATCAGGGTATTCCTCAAGTGCCTTTTCAAGGCCAACATATGCAAACCTAGTCATTCCAACCTTTACAAGGTTATCCTAGAGTTGGTCAACAAGGTTACATGTATGTTGGTTACCAAAATCCTCCTTATTCTGGTGCCCATATACCTATTTATCAGAACCCTCCCTATATGGGAACACAAGTACCTATTTCTCAGGTTATTCCTTCTTATCCAAGTTATCCTCCAATGGATTTTAACTGATATTTTCCTTTTGTGGCAACTCTCAAATTTCCAGACTTTACTCGACTCACCAACATTCCTATCGCTCATTCACCTTGGTGGTCAATAATTCCTACCAAATTGCCTTATGATATCCCAAAATTCAATGGGAATCCTAGAGAAGACCCATCGACCCATGACATGACGTATCATCTATGGTGTTCTTCAAACTCCCTTAATAATGATTACATATGATTAGGTCTTTCCAATGTACTCTTGTAGGTACCTCAGCTAAATAGTACATTGAGTTACATAGAGATTCATTTCATGATTTCAGTTCCTTAGCTACCACCTTCCTCACGCATTTCCAGTTGCCCATCCAGTATGAAACTGGAAAGGAACTTTTGACCAACTTAAAACAGACTAAAGCTACTCACAACTCAGATCACATTCATGAGTGGCAGCGTCATCGCCGATTGGTTAAGACCTATGTTTTGAATCAATTCTTAGCGGAATGGTTTATTAAATCCATGTTTTCATCTATCACATAGGATGTAGCTAAAGGTGGGGTCATGACTGAAGAGAAAGTAATTGCTCGTGCTTAGTATTTGGACCTCATCTATACCCAATCTAGCACACTTTATGAAAAGATAATAGATGCTCTGAGACCTTCAAATGTTTTTCCTCCAACTTCTGGTAAAGAATCTCATGATGTTGATGGCATCATTATTTCTACTAGTTCGCAGATAGTGAGTAAACCATCTGGTGTTTCTCTTATTGCATCTTCTCAAAACCCTTCATCCAATCCCCTTGTGGCTTCTTGTTTTGAGATAAATTTTGTTTCATCTAATAAAGGAAAATCTCAGCAGCAACCAAGAACCAATAAGAAAGGAAAAGGAAAAAATAAGAAATATTCTTCACCGCATGATAAACAAACAACTCAATCCTCTCAATCTGAGAAAAGAAAGCCTTGCTACCCATACTTGATTTGCAACGAGGAGCACTTTTCTCATGACTATACTCACTGTACGAAAGTGAACCAAATTCTAAAATCCTCCACTTCTCTCACCTTATTGACCAACTCATTTTCCAATCAGGAGACCTACATGGATGCTTGGGGCACTTCTTCATCTAATATGGTTTTAATGCTTTCCTTCACGAAGCCTAAATATGATGTTATGGTGGCTACTCGGAATAAGGACTATGGTAATGTGAATCCTCTAAATGGTCAGGATGCTGATCAACCTACTAGTTCGACATCACCTTCATCCAATCTCGCTCCACCCATGACTCCTTCATAGTTAACTATTAAGCCTCTTAAGGGTATTATTCATAAATCTGTTTTCAACCCTCGTGCCAGGGCTACTCAAAATTATAATGTAGTTGAATACTTAGCTCAGTCTCCATTACTTATGTGAACCCTCGAGGTGTTGCAAAATTGTCCCACCCAGAAGAAGGATTTTCTTTCCACTATCAAATGTGTAGATCCTTTGGATTCAAACTTAGTTGTTTTTAGTCAAGAAAACTATACCCCTCACCTTCCAGCTAAATTTTCCTTTATCATCCAGGTTGCCATCCGTGGTAAGAACGTTCATCATTCCATTGTGGACGAGGGAGCCTTGACCTGTATCATGTCTATGTCTGGCTAGAAAGCGATTGGTTCTCCTTAACTGAGTCAGTCACCTACCACATTGAAGGATTTTGATGGGAGAACGTATAAACCTTATGGTATTCTGAACTCATTACAAGTTGAATTAGGGGGAAAATTTGTATCCATAGAATTTTAAGTTATTGACAAACCTATTGATTATAATATTCTATTGGGTTGCACGTGGGTTTATGCCATGGTCATGGTTATTTTGACTTATTTCCATACAATTTCCTTTCCTCATAAGGGAGGGATTGTGTCCATTAACCAACTCACCTTATTTTCCTCTAATTCTTACGTTACTATAAGTGTCCCACTTGTATGGGAAACTCTGCATTCTTATTAGCATGTCGGGGTTGGAATTCTAAATGATTCCTTGCTCATCGCTCCCTCCTCCTCCACTTCCTCACAACTCATCATCGATTGCTTATAGCAATATGATATCATCTTCTATTATTGCAAATGATCCATGGATTGTACCAGATGAAACAAACATCCATAGTTTTGGCGACCGAATGTCACTTAGCCCCATTGATCTTGATTACGAATCCATATATTTGGCTGGTGTGGATCATACCTTCTCTTCAATCAACTGGGTCAATCGATCATTGGATTATAGCAAGTTTTCTAATCCATTCTATCGTATATTCTATATTGATGAGAGCATCATGAAGATCATGATGCCAAATGATGCGTTGTGGGATGATCATCATCATCATTCCTCCTTACCAGATTCCATTGAGGATAATCTCAGTGATGTGTATCTACCCAATATCATTGAGTATTTTACGAATTTTTGTTTTTATTCTTGAAGTCAATTCCGAAAAGAATATCTTGAATGTTGAAGAGATGGTACCTCATGATATCTTTGTTAAACCTAGTATTGTCAAAAATCTACACATTAGTGTGTCTTTCTCTCCATCCATGATTGAGACCTATAAAGCCCTATTTCAATATTTTCATGGTGTCTTTGCTTGGAACTATGAGGAAATGCCAGGTATCAACCCAAATATGGTAGTGCATGAGATTAAAACGTATTGTGATGCTAATCTCGTCTGATATTGCATCCAACCGATCCATCCAAAGAAGGCTGACGTGGTAACAAGTGATATTGAAAAAATTCTTTGTGCTAGTTTCATCTACCTCGTTCCTTTGACCGAATGTGTGTCAAATATTGTCCTTGTCATGAAAAAAAGGGACAATCTATGTATGCATCGATTATTGGGATGTAAATCACAATTTTCCAAAGGACAATTACCTAACCCCGTTCATCGACCATATTGTTGATGATTGTACTAGCTACAAAATATATTCATTCATGGATGGTTTCTCCAAAATAATCAAATCAAAATTCTCCCAGTGGATCAACCTAAAAATTCATTTATCTATCCCTGGGGTACATTTACCTACCAAAAACTCCCATTTGTTTTAAAGAATGTTGGGGCCATGTCTCAACAGGAAATGTATTACACTTTTCACGAAATTAAACACATCATGCAACCTTATTTGGATGATCTCCCTGCTCATTTTGAATACCAGGTGATCGCCCGATACATATAAGGGCCATTTTCTTACATTTTAAACACTATCATATTTGACTAATTCCACACAAATGTGTGTTCTACGTTATTTCTAGTTGACTTCTTGGTTTTGTTATTTTAAAACAGGGTGATCACCTGATACATCTATGGCAAGTCTTCTAATCTGTTCCATCGACCCATGTCATGACGTATCATCTATGGTTTTCTTCAAACTCCCTTAATAATGATTCCATATGATTACGTCTTTTCCAATGTACTCTTATAGGCACCTCAGCTAAATGGTACATTGAGTTACATAGAGCTTCATTTCATGATTTCAATTCCTTAGCTACCACCTTCCTCACTCATTTCCAGTTGCCCATCCGGTATGAAACTGGAATGGAACTTTTGACCAACTTAAAACAGACTAAAGCTACTCACATCTCATATCACATTCATGAGTGGTAGCGTCGTCGTTGGTTGGTTAAGACCTATGTTCCAAATCAATTCTTAGCGGAATGGTTTATTAAATCCATGTTTCCATCTATCACATAGGATGTAGCTAAAGGCAGGGTCATGACTAAAGAGAAAGTGATTTCTTATGATTAGTATTTGGACCTCATCTATACCCAGTCTAGCACGCTTTATGAAAAGATAACAGATGCTCTCAGACCTTCAAATGTTTTTCCTCCAACTCTTGGTAAATAATCTCATGATGTTGATGGCATCATTAGTTCTACTAGTTCGCAGATAGTGAGTAAACCATCTGGTGTTTCTCTTACTACATCTTCTAAAAACCCTTTGTCCAATCCTATTGTGGCTTCTTATAACAAGATAAATTTTGTTTCATCTGATAAAGGAAAATATCAACAACAACCAGGAACCAATAAGAAAGTAAAAGGAAGAAAGAAGAAAGATTCTTCACCACGGGATAAAAAAAGAAATCAATCCTCTAAATATGAGAAAAGAAAGCCATTCTACCCATACTTGATTTGCAATGAGGATAAATTTGCTCATGACTATCCTCACTGTACAGAAGTGAACCAATTTATAAAATCCTCCACTTCTCTCACTTTATTGACCAGCCCGTTTTCCAATCAAGAGACCCACATGGTTTCTTGGGACACTTCTTCCTCTAACACGGTTTTAATGCTTTCCTTCACGAAGCCTAAATATGATGTTATGGTGGCTACTAGGAATAAGGACTATGGTAATGCGAATCTTCTAAACAGTCAAGATACTATTCAACTTACCATTTTGGCATCACCTTCATTCGATCCCACTCCACCCATGATTCCTTCATAGTTAACTATTAAGCCTCTTAAGGGTGTTATTCATAAATCTTCTTTCAACCCTCATGCCAGGGATACTCAAAATTATAATGTAGTTGAATACTTGGCCCAATCTCCATTACTTATGTGAACCCTTGAGGTGTTACAAAATTTTCCCACTCAAAAGAAGGATTTGCTTTCGACTATCGAACGTGTAGATCCTTTGGATTCAAACTTAGTTGTTTTTAGTCATGAAAACAATACCCCTCACCTTCTAGCCCAATTTTCCTTTATCATCCAGGTTTTCATCCACGGTAAGAACATTCATCATTCCATTGTGGATGAGGGAGCCTTGACCTATATCATATCTATGTCTGGCTAGAAAGTGATTGGTTCTCCTCAACTAAGTCAGTCACCTACCACATTGAAAGCTTTTGATGGGAGAACGTATAAACCTTGTGGTATTCTGAACTCATTACAAGTTGAATTAGGGGGAAAATCTATATCCATAGAATTTTAAGTTACTAACAAACCTCTTGATTATAATATTCTATTGGGTTGCACGTGAGTTTACGCCATGGTCGTCGTCATTTTGACTTATTTCCATATGATTTCCTTTCCCTGTAAGGGTGGGATTGTGCCCATTGACCAACTCACCTTATTTTCCTCTAATTCTTATGTTACTATAAGTGTCCCACTTGTAGGGGAAACTCTGCATTCTTATTAGCATGTCGGGTTTGGAATGTTAAAGGATTCCTTGCACATGGGAACCTTTTCGCTCCCTCCTCCTCCATTTCCTCACAGCTCATCATCGATTTCTTATATCAATATGATATCTTCTTCTGCTATCCAAACTGATCCATGGATTGTACCAAATGAAACTAACATTCTCTTCGATCAACTGGGTTGATCAATCATTGGATTATGGTAAGTCTTCTAATCCATTCTATTGTATATTATATATCGATGAGAGAATCATGAACATCATGATGCCAAATGATGCATCATGGGGTGATCATCACCATCATTCCTCCTTACCAGATTCCATTGAGGATAATCTCAGTGATGTGTATCTACCCAATATCATCGAGTCTTTTATGAATTTTGTTCCTATTCTTTAAGTAAATTTCGAAAAGAATATCTTGAATATCGAAGAGATGATACCTCTTGATATCTCTGTTAAACCAATTATTGTTGAAACTCTACACATTAGTGGGTCTTTCTCTCCATCCACGATTGAGACATATAAATCCTTATTTCAGGAGTTTCATGATGTCTTTTCCTGAAACTATGAGGAAATGACGGGTATCAACCCAAATATGGTGGTTCATGAGTTTAAAACGTATTGTGATGCTAAGCTAGTCTGACAGTGCCTCCGACTGGTCCATCCAAAAAAGGCTGATGCGATAACGAGTGATATTGTAAAAATTCTTTGTGCTAGTTTCATCTACCTCGTTCTGTTGACCGAATGGGTGTCAAATATTGTCGTTGTCATGAAAAAAAGGGACAATCTATGTATGTATTCATTATCGGGATGTAAATCACACTTATCCAAAGGACAATTACCTAACCCCGTTCATCAACCATATTGTTGATGATTGTACTAGCTACAAAATCTATTCATCTATGGATGGTTTCTCCAGAATAATCAAATCAAAATCCTCCCAATGGATCAACCTAAAAATGCATTTATCTATCCTTGGGGTACATTTACCTACCAAAAACTCCCATTTTTTTAAATAGTGTTGGGGCCACGTCTCAACGGGAAATGGATTACACTTTTCACGACATTAAACACATCGTGCAACCTTATTTGGATGATCTCCCTACTCATTCTAAATACCAAGTGATCACCCGATACATCTAAGGCCCATTTTCTTATAGTGTAAACATTATAATATTTGACTAAATCCACACAAATGTGTGTTCTGCATTAGTTTTGGTTGACTTCTTGGTTTTTTTATTTAAAAACATGGAATTCATATCGATCCTTTGAAAGTACAGGAAATAATCAATCTTCCTACACCTTTTTCCCTCATCTAGCTTCAACGACTCCAAGGGAAATCTAACTTCTTGCGAAGGTTCATCCCTAATTATGTTGATTTGACCAAAGGATTCACTCACCTGCTTAAGAAAGGGGTTCCCTTCCATTGGGACAACACTGCTCAAAAGTTGTTTGACTCCTTGAAAGATGTACTAGTTTGGGCATCTCTCTTATACCCCCTTGATTACCAGTGTGATTATTTCATGTATCTTGTTGCTGCCATTTCTACTATATCAATGGTATTAGTCCAGAAAGACAATGTAGGCATTGAACATCCCATATATTATCTGAGGCATAATCTCAATGATACCAAAGTCAGGGATACCCATGTGGAAAAGTTGGCTTTGGTGACCTTTAAATATGTTCAAAGGTTCTGCCATTACATCTTGATCCATAAAACTACGGTTGTTTCATATTGTAACCCTATGACATATATTTTGTCACATCAATTTTTGGGTGGGGGGGGGGGGGGGGGGGGGGGGGGGGGGAATACTCTAAATAGATCATCATCCTACAAGAGTTTGACCTAGAATTCATCAAATCCAAGTCAAATAAATCCCTTGTTTTAGTTGATCTTATGTGCGACATTCCTTCCCCTGGTTCTGAATTGACATCTGAAATTCTATCCATGACGAGTCATTATTTCTAATTTTGTCATATGACCTATGGTATGGAGACATTATGATATATTTCCAGACCCATACTTTCCAATCTGATAGCTCTCTCTCTAAGCAGTCATGTATTCGATATCACGCATGAGTGTTATCGGGAAATCTAGTGTCCATGCAGAGCTGTTATTCCCACTAAGAAGGGTAGCTATCTTAGAAACAAACAAACTAAAGTTACTTTCATTTTCCTTTATGAGAAGTAGATAGGAGAGGAGCAAAGAATACCAACCTCAATCTTTCGCTTGGTTCCTTGCTTGTTCCTTCTTCCCTCTGACAGATCTTTGCCACTCCTTCCTTGATTACTCTGCTTCAAAGAGTACCTGTAAAGTCAAAGTAGCATAATACCTTCAAATTACAGAGATCTACAATCATAAACAATATAGGACCAGATATATATGACCACACAAATGCATATATCATCAAACATACAAGAATGTGGAGGAAAATTTGAATAGCTTTATTGATAGAAAGATTAAAAGAGAGGATTACAACCCATTGATCTGACCCAGCGTCATCCTCCCAGAATGAAATCCCTTCTTCACCTCATGAAAAGCTTAGATCACCCAACACTATGATGTTCCACTAGGAAACCAACAACACTTCCTTACAAGATACAAAATTCCAACCTTTGGATCTCTAGGATGAGGGATCCATATATAGAT
>APFE031244859.1:109106-160750 GCA_000404065.3 Pinus taeda | reverse complement strand
AAGCTTAGATCACCCAACACTATGATGTTCCACTAGGAAACCAACAACACTTCCTTACAAGATACAAAATTCCAGCCTTTGGATCTCTGGGATGAGGGATCCATATATAGATCATTGCAGGGGGGTGAGTCAGCTTCTGGGATTTTGATTAGTGTCCTCTCTTTGATAGTTCTTGGTTCCACTTGTAGATTCATGATCTCTTACTCATCCCTAGGCAAATTCAGAGAGGCAAGTGTCACAGGAGAAGTTTCTGGAAGATTCCATGATCATCCACCTTGCAAACTGTCTCTACCATTTGTCTACTCTCACCCATAGCACCCTACAGAAGGGCTCTTTAGTATGCATCGCACTTTTTGCATGTGGCAGGTGAGATGCATCGCACCCTTAGCACTGGGCAATCTATATCATCCAGTTTTGACCAGTTCTTAGCAGTTTTCCATGGAGAACTTCTCGGAGATGATGTAATCAGCTAACCTTGTTCCTTTAGGGTGTGAAACAACACTTTTAGGGACTCAAAAGCCCTTGGTTTATGGAAATATATGATTGGGGTTGCAGTGCCCAAATATGTCTATAAAAATGAGGAGGTTGAGAAATTCCTTAATGAATGCCATTCAAGGGCATGTAGCGGTCATTTGTTTGGTTATGCTATTGTGCAGAAGATCCTATGCACTGGTTAGTTTTGGCCAACCATTTTTCAACACTGCATTCTAGTTGTCCAAAAGTGTCATGCATTCCAAATTTATGATCGTAAGACCTGTGCTCCACCTGCTCCATTACATCTCATTATCACCATAGGACCTTTTACGAAATGGGGTATCATCTTTATGACATGTAACCCTCACTCAGCCGAGGGGCATAGTTATATCATTATCCCAGTAGATTATTTTACTAAATGGGTTGAGGCGACGCCTACATTTGACAACACTAATGAAACGAATGCATATTTTTTTCAATCATGTTATCACTCATTTTTGTGTTCCACAAGCCATAATTATGGATCATGGAAAGCATTTCCCAAACCATATGATGTCTGAACTGACTGTTAAGTTGGGACTTTCTCATGAAAGTTACACTCCCTACTATCCTCAGGTTAATGAACAAGTTGAGGTTATCAATAAAGTTCTCAAAACTATGCTTCAATGTATGGCATGGGTCCATAAATCGGATTGGCACTTGCTTCTTTATGTTGCCTTATGGGCGTACCAAACCTTAGTAAGGACTTCTACCAGATTTACGCCCTTTCAGTTGGTTTATGATCTAGAAGAAATCCTTCCAATTGAATGTGAGATCTCAACACTAAAATTAGTTGTAGAACTTCTTCCTGCCACTTATGTAGAAGGGGAATGTCTTTTACATCTGAACCATTTAGATGAGACACGACGCGATGCCGTTATAGATAATGAAGCTGACAAAAGATGTATCAAGGAGCAATATGACAAAAGTGTCAAGCCTCATGTCTTCTCAGAAGTACACCTTATTCTTTTATATGACCAATAATTTGATAAGTTAGGATAAGGAAAGTTCCAACCCGTGTGATCAGGTCCATATATTTTCAAGCATACTCTTGCAAAAGGGGCCTATGAGTTAGTTGAGTTTGATGGAATTCCACTGGCACAACCTAGAAATGGGTTGTACCTAAAGAAATACTATGCTTGATCTCATGTGTAGTAACACTATGTACATATTGTATATAGGTGTGTTGAATGTGTTTGTGGTGTATCTCTTCAAAGTTTCCTACAGTTTCTATTGATCCCTTTTATGTTTGGTTTTCAGACATTGACATCCCTTGAACCATATTTTGGTTACGTTAATGATGCTAGTCGTAGTACTCGGAACCTATCATCCACATCATGGGCTATATTTGCTCCAAATGACGAGTTAGTGTGTCTACAAGGGATTTGTATTGGTCGTTCTACCAACAATATCACTAAGTATAGCACAGTGGTCGAGTTGTTATCTGATATTATTTGACATGGTATCTGTCATTTACTCATCAGACTTGACTCACAACTCGTGGTACTACAACTCTCTAATGTTTATTCAATTACAAGTCCTACGATCCTTCGCAGGTTCTTAAGGGTTCGCCTTCTAGAAAGATATTTCTATTTCATACAATATGAACACATTTCCAGAAATATAAACACATTGATAGATGTTCTTGCTAATCATGTTTTAGATAGAGATTTGCAACGAATATAAATAAGTTTCAATACACATCACATTTATTGAAAGCATAATAGGAACACGGAAACACTGAATACACACATACACACATACACATATATATAAAGCTTGGGTTTACAAAATTTGTGCCCGAGACACATATGGTCGCGTGACCCATATAAAAACTACATGCAAATATCTAAGTAGACTAACTAAAGCACTCATGATAACATGTGTTATCACCAAAAGATGATCACCTAGCCATTTCTAACTAGGTGGATTGAAATACACCATGTAGATTTAATTTTACCATAGTAAAATCACTTTCCCTGTGGAAAATAATTTACTAAACTAGTTTTATTAAATTATTTTATAATTTACTCAACCCCAAGAGAATAATTAGATAAATCATTATTTATTTAATTTTCTCTAGGAATAATTATTAAATCATTATTTAAATAATTCTTCCTTGTCACATTTGACTAAATACCTTAGGAATATTTAAATAAATCACTATTTATTTAATTTTCCTTATTTCTATTATTAGAATAATTATTAAACCACTATTTAATAATTATTTTGATTTCACACCATTCTTAATTCCCGTGAAAGAAATAAAAATAAATAATTTAATTTGTTAATTTTTTCTAAATAAAGATAGTTAACCATATTAAATATCTTTTCCCTCTCCAATAAATATAATAAAGTATTCCAAGTGCTTAGATCTGAATTTGGTTAATATTATTTTCTTATTCTCCGATTTCGAGATTAACTCCATACTTTGTTATAAATAGGAGGGTTTTCCATTCCTTCTTCACCATGATCATAATCATCATCAACATTATCGTTTTTTTTTTGAGCTCCCATTTTGAGTTCTCTACTTTTCTCTGGGTTTTTCACATATTGAGGGAGAGAATCATTTTTCTAAAGCATCAAGGACATCAAAGGACCCATCCCACGAAGGGGGACTTACAAACCCATATGTAGATCCCCTTCACCGGGTGCTATTAATAAAATATTTATTCATTAAAAAAAAAGTCTTTCCAATTGGGTTATAATACTAGATATTTTATACTGTTTCTTTCTGTTCTAGATCATATCTACTTTTACTACAGGTTTTTTATTTGTGTTGCAGATCTAATCGACAACAACCATCAACTTGTTGTTAGGGCCACTTTTCACTTCGTGACTTAAGTGAAGTATTTTTGGTACACCTTCCAATAATTTTCACACTAACAACATGCCATTGCACAAGCTATCTTGTGTAGTAGCTACCCAATATGGATAGGCACTTCGATAATGTGTTGTTGAAGTCGCATTGGAATATGATCAAATCACATTCTCATCTATCCCGTGTTTCAACCCCTCCAGGTGACACTCCACCTCTGTTAGGCTCTTGGCTACATTAATATCCTGTAGTGCATCTCGTCCTACTGCAACAACCTGTACTAGTCCTATTGCCTCTTGTGGTTGTTTTCCTACACGACAGAGATTTGAAGCACCTATCAGTCGTATGAGCCTAATATTTACATGAACAAATCAATAGTTTAGTCCTGGAAACATAAAAAACACAAAGATAATTGTAAAAATTTTAAAAATTCAAATGGTTGAAACATCTTACCTGTAACACCCCATCGCTCACCCTCAAGAAGTACGATCTCAACGTCATCATGAAAATCCATCCTTGCGTACAGATAATCATTGATCATAATGAAATTTATATGCAATCCTACAAATAAGGCTGGTGAGAAATTGATCATCGACAAACCTGCATGTCAGGACATATGATATATCCACCTCCTCATCTGTGGAAACCTCCAATCAATTGGCTCGAGCGTAATCTATTGAGGTTGTAGTAATGGAACTCGCTCTAGAGAAAAAGAGACCAAGATGGAACAATAGCCAATTTTTTTCAACTTTCCCTCTCTTGCTTTAGATGGTTTTTCCTTAATATTGACCAACACTTCCCCGCTCCACTTAAACATTCTTGGCTCCAGACACTCCACACCATACTGCATGTATGATTTGCTAGCTACATGAAGTGTTGAGCCACTCGCCAATCTGGTAATGATGAATAAGATCGTTCTTAAAGGAAAATGGGTTGCATATTTTATGTTAATCTTTCCATATCTAGTTGGCTTAGATCGAGGTTTGCAATAAGTGGAAATATAATCTTTCATCGTCTCTCCACCCCTTCTCCCACCTAGGAGAGAGATGGGGGAACCTATCATGGATAAACTTGTCAGAAAATATATGTCCTTTATTGTTATCTTGAGCAGATGTTCCCCAAATCCAAATGCCTATAGTTTCACATTCCATGAATGAACAAGATACACTAGTAGTTCCATCTATTGCCTCATACCAAGAAGCAAGAATAATTTTAACAATCTATAGTTTTTCAGTGCCTGGATGGCAGAAAGATCATTAGCTGCATTCAAATCTTGTTCTTCATGTTCTCTTTCTCTCTAGATAAAGGCCATTTTGTATTAATGAAGACCTGAAACATCAAGAATAGACTCATTAGGATCCATTCCATGCAAAGAAACTGAAAAAATTTTGAAGGGACACTAGCAAACAAATTTTAGATTTGTGCCCAACGCACCCCTATGAGGCGAGACAGTGCGTTGTACCCCTCCCTTGGAATGTATTCTCACTTAGGTGAAATGCACCTTTTTCCCATCTGGGGATTTTTTGGTCTTAAGGCGAGTTCTTTAAACCATAGGGCCCTAAAAAATGCTTAAAGCTTGCATGAAAACACAAAATGGAACCATGGATTGAAAGAGAAAGCTCTTAACTATTACCTGGAAGTGACAATGCTTGAAATAATCCACCAGATTGAGTGTAATCAATTGCAGAAGATTGAGGGCAAAAACTACTCAAAACTCTAACTGTTGAAGGTAAATGTGAAATAGTAAAGATGAATAGGCATTTTAAATATTTATTCCATTATTTTATTCATATTTAATGTTTTGACCTAGTTACAACCCATTTTTACCATGAAACAAGTATTTTGAATCCTTTTTGTGATGTTTTGAGCAAGTCGACATCTATTTGACGGATTTTTTTGTGTTTTGAACAAATTATTTTGATAAAGGAGCACAGTTTTATCACTTTTTCCGGATCTGTAAACTCACAAGAAAGGAACTCCCTAAATTCCTCTTTCAACTCTTTTTAAACTCCTAAAATATGAAAATATTGTCAAGCACTTGTCTTTTCGAACCCATTAAATTAAATGAAAAGACATCTACTCAGTATAAGTTTAACCATTTTCTAGACTGAGATAGACTACTTGCGAAAAAGGAATACATTAGTCAAACATGGCTAATAATTTCTCTTGGGTAATATTTTCTTCCTTTTCAGACCTAAGGGACTATCTACGAAAAGGAACATCTGGATTTTTCTTTTTCACCTCTTTTTCAAACTCTCTAAACATGAAAATGAAAATTTTGATTTATAACTTCGTTGGACTAGTAAAAACATCAAACATTGATGGAATCATCGATCATGACAGGTCTGAACCACTCCTTCTTTGGGTTCATTAAATATTATCAGAGAGATTCATTTGAAGGATGAACTTACAAATCAAGAATATGTTATCCTCCTCAAGCTTCTTAAAACATAAAGAGGTACTGACCAGTATGGTTGGGGAAATTGGGAAAATAGGGTATTCCATTTGTTAATGGTAGTGATTCGCTCTTGAACACAATACTCTTACACTTCATATTTGTGGTCTTTGAGTTGGGAAGTCTAATTGTCTTTTGGCTTATCATACCTTTTCAAAGCCCCGATTTTGGTTTTGGGTCAATGTTTCCAACTCCATTTCTGTGTTGCCTAGTGTTCAAGAGAAGTCATTAAGTTAGTATATGCTACAATACTCTTAATCCTTCATTCCATGTCTGCCTTTTTTGATTCAGTTCCGTATTAGCATCATTCTAATCATTCTGTCTCAAATCATGATACATGTTTCTTGTCATTTATGGTGGATACATCAAGGCCCTCATAAGATGGATCATTTCTTGTCGACATCAGCTCATTATCCAAGAAGTTGACTTAGAAAAATCCCTTAGTATCTTGGTGATTTCATACATTAATGGCAAGTTTCCTCGCTCTCGATAACAAGTTTTCATCATTGGCCTTCGACCGAAGGATTCTGTGTGGTGTTCGACATCAACTCATTTATTCACACCATACAAATTGTACTAGAGTACCTTGAGAGCCATTAACATCATCAGTGGTTTCTCTCGCGTCTATAAATGACTTACATCATTGGATGGTAATCAGAGTGGTGTTTACCATGTTTTACATTAGCTCATCAATTCACATGGTTAGACTTGTATATTGGTTGGTCGTACAAATGAGATAGAAGATCCCGGATCTAGTTCATCCACACAGGTTGCAGTTTTAGGAGTAATACAAGATCACAATGTATAATGGTTATGATCGTACAGAAAATCATCCAGTCTTGGGTCCACCATTTTTCATTTTTGGACGTGTCTTTTGATCATTGTACATGTAAGCTTAGCTTATGTGTTGAGTATGGGTATGCCTCCCTCAGCAAATATGTCGATGTAAATGTATTGTAATAGATGATGAGCTCACCAGTTGTTCTTGATCCTACTTTCCACTTTAGGGAGCCATCAGTTATAGACCATTTTATCACATATGGTCAATATGCCTTCAAATAGGATCATCCACATCCTTTGAACACTTTTTCATCCTCCTTACACAAAGCCCTAAGCATGACTCTTTCTAATCCGTGATTTTTTTCCTGAAAGTACCTTATTTCAGTCATTTTAAAGACAAATGCATCGTAGCCCCTCATTGTCCAGGGTTGACTACCAAGTTGCCCTACTATGCACCTATGTTGATCACTAGCAAGTTGCTCAGTGTTGGGGGTGCGCTAATTCTAGAAATTCAGGGAAATAAAAAATAATCCTGAAGCTTCCTCTTCCAGAAGCTTCCATGATCTATTGTAACTATTTACCTCAGATAAAAGTATCAAATCATATCTTATACTATCTTAGAGTTTTCATCACTTCTCCCTTGAGCTCATCCTCCCATCAAGAGTGGATCTCAAGCCCAGATTGGTAAAAAGATAAGAATTCACGAACTACCTCCTTCACCTATATATTTAATGCCATCCATGGGCAAGGGGTTGGCTTTTGGAGAATGAGTATACCCTTATGTTGTTGATGTGAGAGATATATTTCCATGTATTAGGGTGATTGGAGGTGCACTTTGTGACAAGGAAAGTACAAGTCAACTTGGAGGAGCTCTTCTACAAGATCAACACCTATTTTTGGTTGTAACTCACTCCATTTCTATTAATGCAAGGAGTTCTTTTTTTTCCTATATATGATGTTATGGTTTCATGTATTTCAATACCATGTTGATCTATAGAATAAAGTGATTAAATGATGCTACATAGATCTCGTATATTGTTGGCTTGTGTTGTCTGATTGTGAAGATTCTAATTATAGTGATTAGAGCTAGGATTGGAGCATACAAGCCAAGGAAGGAGCAAATCATACGAAAGATTCTAGGTAGGCTTCATGTTGTTATCTATTTAATTTAAGGAAATAATTAGTATCCTTGTCTTTATGTTGTTCTATATCAGTCCACTAGGCCTATGGAAGATACTTTTTTCCGTAGTCGTAGATTTTGTATAACACTCCTGGAACACTCCCCTATATTCTTTTAGAAAATCTTCCAATTGTTATCTATGTTCATTATTTCACCCATACATGGATTCATTTTCACCTATTGACTATTCTATAGACTAATTTTCTCTTTAAAATAATAAAACATACTTCTTCTTAGAATTGATCAATTTCTTGGCTTGGTTGCCACTTACCAGCAAAATTATAGACCTCCCCTTATGCACATTGATGATGAAGGATTTTCCATCCTTTACAAGGTAGTAGTAGTTGGATATCCACATGAATATTTGATACTGCATGTAAATTTAGAGACTCCCAAATACAACTCCACATACATCAATTGGAACTACATCTTATTCTACTTCATCACTAAAATCAACAACGACAACGAATTTTATTTTACACTGTTTTGTTACCTTGATTTTTGCATCCTTATTTACCCATCCCAATGGATATGGGATAGGATTATCTTGAACCTTCAATCCAATTTGTTGACCAATCCTGCTAAAATCAAATTCACCTATGATCCTAAGTTTAACAAAGCATCATTTTTTGTCTTCTTGACCTATACCTTTATATTGAAGAATTTGGTCATCTCCTTATCTTCTTGTTGTTGAAGGAAATTTAGATTCGCCGCCCTTTTGCACTTATGTGAAAACAATATCCTCATCCACTTCTAAGTTATTTTCCATTTGATTTCTCAAATATTTGGCTATTGGATTTGTATGCTTCTTATCCTTCTACTAGTTCTTCAAACTGAGTTTTGGATCTAATTTACAACACTTTTCTTTTATGTGACCATCGGTGTTAAAATAGTTGTAATGGATGTTACGATCTTTGCACTGGTGTGTTGTCACTACTATATTCTTATTCTCCCCTCCTTTCCACTTCTTATTCCCATTTTTTTGGAAGCTTTGTGGTGTTCCTTCTACTTTGGACTACTTGATTGCACTTTCTTCTAGCCTATGTTTTCCATGTATTACAATTGCACACATGTGTCATCCACCATTCTGGATTTGAAAAACATCACTTGCTTTCACAAATGGCTAAGTAGATCATCTAGATACTGGAGGAGTACATCTAGGTTCTTAGGATATATATATATCCAATATTATTTCCGTATTCTTGAATTTTGTGATGTACTCCTGTACACTCTATCCTTGTCCCTGCTAAAGTAATGCCATTGGATCCATCAATCCTTTACATACCTAATAGGGTAGAATTAGGAATTTATGAGAAATTTAAAATCCTCCCACTTAGTTAATGGAGGATCTTCCTCTAGCCTTAGAGTTGTAGTGTGGATTTCCCATCAATTCATGGCATGGCCTTCTAATTTCCAATAAGAAAATGAATTTTTTTGTTCATCGTATATGTGGTGAACATTATAGTAAACCTCTAACTGCTACAACTAGTGGTTAATTGCAAATCATTGATCTCACCTTGATATGACTTGATGTCCACTTTTTCTTCCGTCTTGAAGAGGTACTTTGAATAGTTCACAATGCTTTAACTTAGACACTCTTTTTGGGTTTCTTATACTCCTCTTGTTCTTCCTAATCCCTTGATTCCCTTTTGATTTTACCTCCACGTTGGAACCTATGTCTTCTCTAAATACCTCAATCTTATTTGCTACGTTGGTGATGATGAGTCTCATTATTAATTTATATTTTTAGCTTGCATTTCAATTACAAAAACCGCTCCTCTACCAATTCTCGAGGGTTATCATAAATTGATTTGTCAACCATGGTTGGGATTTTATAAATCTATACTTAAACGAATCTAATCCCATGTAAGTTACCATAAAATACCTAACAAAATCTGCTTTGATATCAATATGATGTGTAAACTGTCACGGATATTCCATTGGACAATTTATCACAACAAATTCAATGAAAATAGACTAAAATATGAAAGCTACAATACAAGGCCAATTTTTTCTTGGATTTTTGGATTTATTAATTTTTTTTTTATATGCATGAAATATATAAAATGTGAAAAAATAGTGAATAATGAATACAATTGCAGACACCAATCACAATGAATAGTAAGATATGATTTGAGAATCCCTTATGAGAGAAACCCTAGCTAGAAGGAAAGGTTGTTTTGCTCCCTTTTGTATGAATGGAAATGATGCAAATACTATGGAGAAGGAACTCTTTTTGAAGTTACTTGAGACCTATGACCTGTGTGTTGCTACAAAACACATGCATATTCTTTCTTGCTCGTTATTTATCTGCTCTCATCTACTCTACTCTAATGTGGAACAAAATGCACTAGAATATAACGAAACCCCTTTTCCTCCTAGTGGTTTGGTTACAATACAACCCGATATCCATCTAGGTTTAAGTTTGACTCCTTTAATTCCAAACTAGAGTTACAATTTTGACCCTTCTAGAGTCTTCCTCATAGTCTCCACTTAGATATCCCCTTTTCCATGAGTAATGGGGAGTAATGTGGAATCCTCTCAAATTATGGTGGTCAATCATGATAGGACAACTTTTTAGAAGCATAAATTTTGCATCTAAGATTTGCTTGACATCTTTGTTGGACCATTGGAAAGGATTGTATGTGTAGAATAGCATCACATGGTGTAGTGGTAAAGTTTTAACCCAAAAGACATCATTTAAGGCTTCAAATTAGCCCTAGAAAGTCTTAGAGCCCAATTTTCCAAACTGTGTCCTTTCACTAAAACTACTCTTGTAAGGTAATTGCTTTAGTTGTTCTACTCTAAAAGCATCGATATGGATGACAAATTATATAGTGATCCAATATTAATCACCACCATTACTTATTAGTTTCTTACTTTTATTTGCATAATTCAATTCAATTTTGTAAATGTTAAAGCATATATTTCATGTAATTGAAATAATTGGTTCTAAACTATGCCTTTATCATTTTTTTAGCTAGGAAATAAAAATAGAGGGAAGATGTGATGAAGAGTTCTATCATTAGCAAAGATAAGTGATTTATCCCCTATACATTTTAATGTGAAATCTCAATCTCATTATTTTCCTACATTCTCACAACTGAAAAATGAATTTTGTTCATTGTCAATGAGTGTTGGTAAACATAGTTACCAATCAAACGAGAAAATTACCTAGTACCCATTTTTTTGAGGTAGCAAAATATCACCCGATTTTGAAAAGTGGTGATTCAGAATACACTTTTTTTTAGCATATTTTTGGCCCTTTAAATTTTCCTATGTATCAAGTATGAACATTTTTTTTAAATGTTAGTGATTTCATGATGATTTTGAAAAATGTTGATGCAGTATCAACACATTTTTTTAGAGAGCTTATTTTGACACTTAAATTTTTTTTATGTATCAAGTATGAACATTTCTTTTTAAATATTAGTGATGTTCATCTTGATTTTCAAAAGTGTCGATGCAACATCAACCTTTTTTTGTTTAGAGAGCTTATTTTTTACACTTTAAATTTTCTAATGTATTAAGTGTGGATCTCTTTTTTAAATGTTGGTAATAAAACATAAAAAATAAATAAATAACATGACAAAAAAAACTCAAATACATGAAAATAAAAATAAAAAAGCCATAAAAATGTAAAATGTAAAATAATGAGATAAATAAATAAATATATCAAAAACATATAATTAAAGAAAAAAATTTAGAAAATTAACAGAAAAAACAAAAAAACATTTATAAACATAAAAATAAAAATTAAAGATTAAAATTAAAAACAAAAATAAAATTAAAAAATAATTAAATTACAAAACCATATATATAATATAATTGAAAAAAAAAAAAACAAAAAGAACCCACCCTTGGTGGGTTAGGCCGTGGATGGGCAGAGAAACGACTATGTGCAGCTGCTCCCCGCTCACCCCCACGACCCACCCTGCCCAGGGGTGGCAGGCCGATTCCCAAAATACGGCCCTGCCACCCCTGGGCGGGATGGGTCGTGGTAGTGGGCAGGGAGGTTGTTGCGTGCATCTGCCTTCATGCCCACCCCCACAACCCACCTCGCCAGAATCGGCCCTGCCACCCCTGGGCAGGATGGGTCGTGGCAGTGGGCAGGGAGGTTGTTGCATGCATCTGCCTTCACGCCCACCCCCACAGCCCACCTCGCCTAGGGGTGGTAGGGTCGATTCTTGGAATCATCCCTACCACTCATGGGCAAGTTTTTTTCACGTTTTTTAGTTTAAATTGTGTTTTAATTATTTTGTTTAATATTTTTTTCTTTTTAATTATATAGTTTTTTTATAAACTAAAAAAAAAAAAAATAAAAAAAAAATAAAAAAATTTATTTTTGATTTTTTGGCTAATTTTAATTTTTTCTTAATTATTTCTATTTTTGAAAATTCCATTTATATATATATTATATATATATATAAATATATATATATATATATATAATATATATATATATATATATATATATATATAATTTTAATTTATAAGAGTTAATTTTATTTTTTTTTTTTGGTTTTTTTATATATTGATTTTTTTTTTTTCTTTTATATTTTCATTTTTATTTCTTTATATATTTATTTATTATTTCGGCGCTTTTTTTTTTTTCAAGATCCATGTCGATGCTTGTCTAGCAACCCAATCTCATTAAGTGCAATTTGGTAGTTGATTTTAAAATTTTCGTTATAATGAATCGAGTATGCCCCCACAATGTGTCAATTTCATGGTTGGTTTATAAGTTTTCATTACAATGGGTCGAGTTCACCTACACTATGTGTCAATTTGATGGTTGATTTTTAAATTTTTGTTGCTATGTATTAAGTTGTCTTAGGCTAAGATTTAAAAGCACTATATATTTAGCATTTAAAAAATATATTACTCTTGGTATAACTCTTTCATTCATGTATTCATTTTTAAGTTTTTTAGTCATAAAATTTTTCCATAATAACATATTTGAAATATTTTGAAAACCTACGATTTTTTTGTAGTCTAATCTTTGGTTTTAATTGTGAGGCGAGGAGGTAACTCCTCAAAAATGAAATTGTATTATTCATTTAGGTTTTTCATTATTATATACAAGAGGGAGTGATTGTTCAGTTTCATCTCCCGATGACTCTCCATTTCCTCTATTATTTATTTACACTAATTACAGTTGTTCACCCAATCCCTATGATTAGGTGTCAACATTCCCCCCCCCTTAATCTGAAGGGATGTTGGTGAGTCTAAGCATCATTTTGAATCTTTCAAGATTTTCTCTTCTTAGTGCTTTGGTGAAGATGTCTGCAATCTACTCATTAGTGGAACAATGGCGAAGACAGATTTTTTTGGCCTCAACATGATGTCGAATCATATGATATTTTGTATTGATGTGCTTCGTTTGATCATGGAACTTTGGGTTCATGTGCAACTTTATTGCCGAGGTATTTTCAATCATGAGTGGAGTTGATTGTACTTGTTTTACCTACAAATCTTCTAGAATTTTCCTGAGCCACACAATTCCTTTTGTTGCCTTAGTTGCTACCACATATTTTGCTTATGTTGTGGAATCTGTTGGAACTGATTGTTTGTGTGATCTATAGGAGACAGCTCCTGATCCAAGACTCATAACATAACCTGGAGTAGATACCCCAGTTTCTTTGTCTCCATCAAAGTCTGAATCAGAGTATCCAATCAAGCTGTAGTCGCCCACCTATGTATACTTGAGTCCAAAGTCTTGAGTTCCCTTCAAGTACTTTAGAACTATTTTTGCAGCAGACCAATGTCCCTCACAAGGCTTTTGCATAAACCTAGAGAGGATTTCAAAAACAAATGAAATGTCTAGTCTGGTAGTAGTCAAGGTTGAGACTTCCTATAAGTTGTCTATACTTTGTTGCATCCTCAAATTCTTTTCCTTCAATGGATGTGAGCTTTAAGTTTAGTTCTATTGGAGTAGTCAATGGATTGCATTCAGTCATGCCAAACCTGTTCAATAGATCTCCAATGTACTTCTTTTGAGAAAAGAATATGGACTTCGGATGTTGAGTCACTTCAATACCAAGATAGTAATGAACATAACCCAAATCAGTCATTTCAAAACCTTTCCTCAATTCCTTCTTTATGGATGCAATATAGCTCTCATTGTTCCTTATCATCAAAAGATCATCTACATATAGCACAAGATATACAATTGTTTTGCCAACCTTCTTGATAAACAAAGTTGCATCATCAAGATCACAATGTTTGAAATTCAGTTTCAGAAGATGCTCAGTTAGTTTTTCATACTAGGCTCACAGTGCTTGTTTGAGGCCATATAAGGATTTCACAAGTTTGCATACTTTATGTTCATGTCCTTTTATAACAAATCCTTTAGGGTAGGAAATAAAAACATTCTCTTTTAGATCTCCATTCAAAAAAGCAGTTTTTACATCCATTTGATGGAATTTCCAACTGTTCTGAGCTGCTAGGGAAAAGAATGTCTGGATGGTACCCATTTTGCTGTGGGGGAAAAGGTCTCCTCATAATCGACCCCTTCCTTCTGTGCAAAAACTTTTGCCACAAGCCTAGCTTTGTGTTTGTCAAGTGAGCCATCAGCTTTATACTTGTTCTTGTAGACCCACTTGCATCCAGTTGGATTGGTTCCCAATGGAGGATCAACCAGCTTCCAAGTGCCATTCTTTATCAAGGAATCATACTCCTTTTACATTGCTTCTTTCCATTCATCATGAGAGGTAGCTTCTTTTAAGGAAGTTGGTTCAAAATCTGTAGACATATTCAAATCAAAATCATAAGAAACATCCATATCAACAGGTGAATCAGAGTCATCTACATCAACTCCATTTTGTCAAGTTGAATTTCTAGTTCCTGTCTTTCCAACCTCATCAGGATGAAGAATTTCAAGTGTCTTTGTCAGACACTTTGGGGGACCTTTCTGAGATGGTCCAGGCTGCTCTAGTGATTGAGTTGGGATTGAATCAAGATTGAGTATCCCAATTTTGTCAATCACATCACTCAAAGTATCATCCGTTGTTGGAGTTTCATGTGGGGGAGAGAGTGCTTCAGAAGAATATTCCACAGGTTGATCTAGTATAGGAATCCCCCCTTCAAGATGTGGAATCTGATTATCAAATTCTTGAAATGATTTTGCATTTTCGAATCTATCCAAGCGATCAAGTTACTTCTCAATAACATTGTCAATTTTGGATGATTCAAGAAAGATTACATCTCTAGATACAACGAACTTTTTATTGACTTCGTCACAGAGACAATATGCTTTGGAGGTGCTTGAATACCCCAGGAAGCTACACTTACGACTTCTTGCACCAAGTTTGTTTCTATGTAGCTTTGGTATCAAGGCATAACATGTGGAACCAAAGACCCTAAGATGCTTTATCGAAGGAATGTGCCCATACCACGTTTCATAAGGAGTCTTGTTTCTAATACCATTAGATGGACATCTATTTTTCACATATACAACACATAGAACTGCATCAGCCAAAACATCAATTTTACATTTTTGAAAAACATCATGGAACGCACCATATTTAAGATTGTCCTATTCATTCTTTCAGCTACTCTGTTTTGTTGGGGATTATAAGGCACAATTGTTTGATGTTTGATCCCATGTTGGTGAAGATAGTTTTCAAACTCATTTGAAGTGTATCCTTTTCCATTATCAGTGTGAATAGATCCATTATGAGATTGTGCATCATTTTCAATCCATGTATGATAGTTCTTGAATGTTTGAAAAGCATCAGATTTGTTCTTCAATAAATAAACCCAACACATTTTGGTGTAGTCATCAATAAATGTCATCATATATTTATTTCCATTTGCAGAAGGAATAGGTATTAGACCACATAAATATGAATGAGTGAGTTCAAGTTTTCTATGTGCTCTAGAATGTGAATCATGAAAAGACTGTTTGTTATGCTTTCCTAGAATGCAAGCATCACATTACTTAAGTTTCTTAGGAATTGTAGGCAAACCAATAACACCATTTTTCTTCAACAAGGGAAGGCTATCATAGTTTAGGTGTCTGAATCTAGCATGCCATAATAAACTTGATGGAAATGTACCTTATTCATAATGAGAATTGTATGAGAAATTTTGTGCACAAGCAGAGGTACCCTGCATCTTAGGAAGCCTTTCTTCTTCTATCCCCGTCATGGCAAGTGAGTGGTCTGATGCTTTTCTCACCTCAAGCTTTCCATCAAACATATGAATGGAGTGTCCTTGTTGGAGAATGTCGACCAAGGACAACAAGTTTCTCCTCATTTGTGGGAGATATAAAACATGATGCAGAAGAAAGTCTGGAAGACCAAGCAATTTAAGCCTAAATGTACCAAGCTTTGATGGCTTGAGTTTTTACTTGTCTACAAAGTATATTGCTCCATCAACATTGTCAGTAAATTCTTCAAAAAAAATCTCTTCTAAAAGTCATGTAGCAAGTTGCTCCTAAATAAAGCAACCAATTATTTTTCCAAGAAGCAAGTGAATCATTAAATAAGTCTTCATTTACTCCAATATTACAATGTGCCACAACATAGTGAGCGGATTCAGGTGCTTTACCTTTCTCTTTGTCATTATTTTTACCTTTGGGTTGGTTTCTTTCCTGCTCAATTATGTCCCAAGGCAACTTGAATGTGGATGCATCATGTGATCCATCTCTTTTGCAACATATGTAACGCAAATCTGACTTTTCTCCTTGAGAGTGTCTACCCCCCCGACTCTGAAATTTCTTCCTCTTCTTCTTCGACCACCTCTTCCTCTGGAAGAATATTGAGCAAGATTCTTCTCTCTATGTGCAAGACACACAGCCTCTTCAGAAGATCGAGGAATTGTCTTCTTCCCAAAATGTTTCTCTCTTTTAGCAATTTTTTTCACAAGGGAGTCACAGATAATATCTTTGAGGTTTCCATTTGCTTGCAATGACTCAAGATAATTTGAGTAAGTGGGATAAAGTGCCTTGAGAAAAGTTATCAGAGGAATGTCCAGTTCAACATTAGTGACTTTGATATCATGCATAATAGATTTTACTTCTAATGCAAGAGCAAGAGGATCATCATTTTGTAATTCAAGGGTGAACAATTTAATCATGAGCAGAACAACTTCAAATGCAAAGTGTGAGTCATAGATTTCCTTCAGTTTTTGTAAGGCTTTGAAAGCATTTGAAAATGGCGAAATATGGCGACTCACCTCTTCATTTACTAATGCTGCAATCAATGCATAAGCCTTGTTGTTCTTATTTTCCCAAATGGCGAATTCCTTGTCTGAGGTAGGATGTTTTGTCTCTTTGTCTCTGTCTCCAACACACACTCCTTTTCGCAACTCATTAAAAATGAGAGTGTGTTTGATTTTCTACGACCATTTTGGATAGTTCTCCTTGCCAGTGAGAACTACTCCCACAATAGATATCAGTGAATTCATTGTAAAACTTGTTTGTTGTAAAAGAAAAAACTTCTGGTGGCAAAAAAATGCAATTCTGGTGGCTAAAATTGCACTTATGGTGTAAAAAATGCAATTTGATATTTTAGGACAGAGGTATTATATGGGGTATGGTTATATGGGGGAAGGGAATATATGGGGAGGTATTAATGGGGAAGGGTTATATGGGGAAGGGCATTTGACGTGGGGAGCGTATGTATAAGGAGCAGAGCAATATGGAGGAGTGCTTATGGAGCAGCGCTTACGGAGGAGCAGTATGGAGCAGTGCTTATGGAGGAGCGATTATGGAGCAGCGTTTATGGAGCAGCATTTATGTAAAACAGAGGAAACACTGGGCAGCAGGGCGGAGGAGCAACGCTTATATGACTAGAGGACCAAGAATGGTGGTGCCAGTATTCAGTGGGTGGGAAGATGCAGAATCCCTCGACTACTCTCTCGTCTTCGCCACAGGGTTCATAATGTCAGACCAACATTACCTTCACCAATGCCAGAGGGCTCCATCAGGAGAAATCCAAAGGTTTTGAGGTATTTCAACTGTTGGGGTTTCAATGTCAATCAAAGTGTGAACCAGAAGAAGTTTAAAGCAAAAATTATTGTTGCCACCAGGGAAAAACGTGGCATAGCATGAAAGTGGTGGTTCGGTGGACTGATATTATAAAAAAAAATGGAATTCAATGCTCAGTTTCCACAATATCAATAAAAATGGTGGAGTGTTACAAAGCTTATGAAAAATTACCTGTAGTTGTGGGCTTGATGCCCTGAATTGGTGCAAACAATGGCTCAAGAAAGGAGTGTTTCCTTGCTCTTTGTTGATGATATTCTGTGGGGAGAGTGGGAGACCAGTCATTCAGGCAGGAATAGAAAACGCATATGATAGTGCACTATTCAGGCCTCTAGAGCATGACAAAGGTGTCAGTTCTGCAAAATAGGCAGAACATGGGCAGGAGGGAGTTACAAGGGCAAATTGTAATGCCAAAGATAGAGATGACTCTGATACCATGTCAGACCAAGAGGTAACTCTTCAAAAATGAGATTGTATTATTCATTTTGGTTGTTCATTATTATATACAAGAGGGAGTGACTGTTCAGTTTCATCTCCTGATGACTCTCCATTTCCTCTATTATTTATTTGCACAAATTACAGTTGTTCACCCAATCCCTATGATTAGGTGTCAACATTAATTGCATGGTTGAAATTTGTCAAGATTTAAATGTTTTTCTAAGTCATGATATTTTATCTTTAATGTTATGAACAATTACAATTTCAGGGTTTTTTAGAGTTAAGATATTTTATCTTTAACAATATGGATGGCAATTGTTGGAATTTTCAGGATTTGAGACATGATATTTTATCTTTAACATCATGTCTGAGAATTGTTGTAATTTTATAGTTTTTCAAAGTCCTGATATGTTATCTGTAATTCCATTGCTAAGAAGTGTCAAAATTGTAACCCAATTTTTTCTTTTATTGTTCCATCATCAACACTTATTTTTTTGAGGGTGTTTTTTTCATCCATTTTGCAAAAAAAATGGTTTTTACTTCCATTTAAAAATATTGTTGAAAATTTACCCTAAAAAAAAACATCATTTTGGCATACAAAATTTTCGTTTTTGGGTTGTTTTTTCATGTTTTTTTGGGGTGTTTGGGCTAAACTACCCATTTTAAGGTAATAGTTCCCATTTGATCGGTAACTATGTTGGTAGTGGGCATGAATTCAAGCTCAAAAAACAACTCAATTTGCAAACAACAAGTTCATAGTTCACTACAAAGAATTATCTCACAAACATGATGCCAAGTTTGAAAGACATCCATTCATCGTGAACTATGAACTTTCCATCTTGTTTCCCAAGGAAACACAATATAATAAGTCATCACCATTATTAGGCTTAAATTCATGCCCATTGAAAATATTGTTTTCAATTGCTAGCATGGTCACTTTGATATGGAAAATTGCATGATTGTGGGATGGGGATTGCATTCTAAAATGCATTAGCCAAACATCAATATATCTACATTTATAGGTAAAAAACATGGATATATTTGCGTTTATAGGAAAGAAAATGTTGATTCCCATATAATATGTTATTTACCAATGTACCCTAAAATGTTGACTATATTCAAACATGATGGCATAACAAATATGCCATGTGGATATTGTTGTCATAGCAATGCAGATGTGGCATCATTGTCCTACCATTGGTTGACCTTGTATAAAATTAATGAAGTGCCTTAATGAATACATTGATATATCCACATGATAGACATATATAAATGGACATTTTCAATCAAATAAACACCACATTGCTAGTGGGCTTAGTGGAAAACTTAAGATATTAAATTTGGATATATCTACATTAAAATTTAGATATTTCAACCTACTATAATGATCTTAAACCTTATTAAAGAAAAAAATCTCCAAAAATATATGGTTTTGACCTCTAAAATATCAATGCTATACCAAAAAAACATTGTAATTTGACACCAATTGTAGTATTCCACATCCATGGTGCAACATCATCATCATCATGTGAGTAATACAAGGTATAATAACATATGGGCCAAAGATAAGCTTACATTATTACATTATGACATAAGTGGGTTGGGACTAAAAGAAAGGTTGTAGCTCTAGATAGTGTCGCATGGTATCAATAATAAGACAAAGAGTCGTTTGTTCTTCATTAAAATTAATGTCATTTTCACTTCCTTTGTTCTTATGGAAAGGTGTCCCTATCATCTTGACAACTAACTAAAATTCTCAAGTATTTTTGTTTTATCATAATTATGTTGATATACATTGACAAAACTAAAGTTATCATGATTGAATCAAAAATGATCACTTACGCTAGTTTTGTATATGACACAAACTTAGAGCAGGTTACTTCACACAAATATCTCAATGTTAACCTTCATCATAGGATTAATTGGGACTGTAGAATTGAGAAGAGATTAATAGAGGGTGGAAAGACTATTTTGATGTTGAAAATAACTATGATATGTGGACTTACGGTTGTGGAAAAATAAAGGAACTCCCTTTGATACTCTTATCATTCATATTATCTTATATGGATGTGAAATTGGGGTTGCAATATCTCTAGAGAATCACAAACATTAGAGAAATTTTGAGGTCTAAAATGGGCATCAAAACAAAAATGTACAGCCAAAATCAATTTTATAAGAACCAATAGAATTCAAGATGATGATGTCAACCATGGAGGACGATTCATGTGGGAGCACTCGTTGGATGCAAAATTTAATTTCTCATCCAAGGAGTACCCATGTTGCATATTTTCAATGGACCCAAAGAAATACATGAAAAATGTGATTGCAATCACATTTTTTCATGTATTTCTCATTTTTCATGTATCAAAGTCTATAGAAAGTATGCAACGTTGGTATTCCTTGGATGGTGAATTAAATTTCACATCCAATGAGTACTCCTGCTCGAAATTTGAGTAAAATCTTAAGGAGATAAGTTGAAAATACGAGTTGAAAAAAATAGTTTTTTTCTTTTTCCCTCTAAAATTTGATGATGTAATCTAATCTTATTTTATTGCTTCCACTATTATTTTATAATATTCTTTAGGAAATCAATTTTATACCTCAAAATTTATCTAATATGAAGATTGAACAAATCCAAAGTCACTTTATAATTTATAATCTTAAAGTTAAAAGCAATGCAACCTATCCTATCATCCTCATAAAACTTGATATTTCCCCTATCAAGAGCATGGTTATGATTTGATACTTAATGTGCAAGGATAAGATGACTAACATGAAAGACAAGAGACTTACTAGTATGACATCAAACTCTAGTCAATGTCACCTAGGGCTTAAGAGGAGATGCCATAAAAGTGTTGAGTTTTAGCTGAAGCATTACAATACATAAGAGGCTAAAGTATTGCAATATAAGAGGTGGTTGTTCAATACCATACCATAAAGCAAGATACCATAAAGAACCATTAACCTCAATATATAAGGTCAATATTATCTTTCTATTTTAGCTGAGCTTAAACAAGAAAATCAATATTTATAAAATAAGAATGAAATCTCATGAGCTCTATAGTGAAACAAGGTATTTGACGATTCCTAGAACATCTTGGGATGAAATAACTTGTTATCTTTGTGCTACTAAGAAGGTGGAGGATGAAAAATACTTTCTTTTAGAATGCTCTATGATTTCCCACATTAAATTTCAATTTTAAAATATTTGTAATGATAATTACCTTCATAAACTTTGAACTCATCAAATCTATAGAGATTTAGGAAATCTCTAACCAATCTTTTCAAGTTTAAATAAAAATATAGAACAAATGAATTAATCTCTTAGCTTTTATTTTTATTTTTTTATTTTTAATATTAAGGTTCGATAAACCAAGCTCAGTATGAATGGATGGTAATCATCATCATCATCATCATCATCATCATCATTATCATCATCAACTTTTAAAGAAAACTTTAATGGGTTCTAGAAAGATTTTGGATTGCTTGTCATGGTGTATTCATTTATTCTTCTCTTTGTATTCACATAAATACCTTATGGGACTCAAAATCATAGTTGGACACACCTTAAAATACTTTTAGGTATGGATAGCCACACAATTTGAGGTTGTCTTGTGGTAATGGTGCAAAACACTCTTGTAAACTCATTGGTAAATTAAAACGTGGTTTACAATTTTTTGGGTTTAAAGAACATTGGGTGAATTTGGAGTTGTAAAGTATAAGACACATGGTTCATATTCGAAGTGAAAAATGGATGTTTATATGGGTGAAAGATGCTTCCATGGTCATGATGATGTGGGCCAATCAAAAGATGACATGTGGTATATTTTTTTAAAGAGTGATATGTAACCTTAGTGATTTTAAGGATTAGGAGGATAGGTGGCATCTCCAAAACATTCCATGTGGAAAAGTGATGCATTTTAAAAGTTAAGCCAAATTGACATTTTCATTAAATTTTCCTAAATCTTTTTCCCTTCAAACTTGATGAATATGATTTCACTAGGATTTGACATTTCAAGTTTGCATGACTAGAAAAATGTTAGCCTCCATGATTCTTTACTTTAAATGATCTTATATGCACACTTGATGATGCTCCTAGATGTATTTAATAACATTTTAGATAAGGGCCAAGGTGAGTGGACATCCATAACTAAGCCAAAGAATTCACAAAGGTTGGAATATTCTGATATGTGCATGGTTGTAACACTTGGTGCTCATTAATGTTAAAACTAACATATATCCGTCTTAGGCACAAATCTAACATGAGCTGAGAGGGATCAAATTTCTTCATGTGCAAACTTATTTTAGAGTGCAAAAAACAATGTGTAATTTTTCATTGCTTATATTGTATTTTTGAATGATATAGAGATTACATAATACGTGCATTGATTCATTCTATCAGTGTTGATGAAAGTAACTAGGTTCGGTCTTCATAAAGACATGTAAATGTAATTTTTGTAAAATGATGAAAGAGAAGAAAAATAAATTTGTTATTATTATTTTTATGATGCTTGCTTCATGGGTTTCATGAGAAAAAATTTATTTTTGTATATAGTTCCCATTGAGAGCCTTAGGATTTGTCATTTAGTCAAAAAGAGTCAAAGAGTCAATGTCATATTTGTAAAGCCTTTCTTTGGCATATGTAAAATGTATTTGAGTCATTAAGAAAGTCTATTAGCCCTCCAGGACAAAAACATGCCTCTCCTCTTGAAGTTGGCCTCAAAAGAAGATGGAAAACTCAAGTCAGCTCAACAGTTGGAAGACACATGTATTCACAAGTTCATGTCGGCCCCAGTGTAGGGATAGACTACCATATATACCTAGCTCGACTGCCATTTGGAGACAGAATTTTGATCAAGGGTTTTTTGTAATTATGAAGTGCGGAAGTCAAATTGAGAAGCACATATACTAGCGAAGAAGAAGGGAAGAAGAGAGAAGTTGTAGGATCATTGTTTCAAGACTATTTTGTAATATTCCTCCTCCCACATGTGCAAAGAATTGCAAGTCTGCAATCTGCAATAGGAGGCCGAAGTTGCAGTGGTACAAGGGTGCTACATTTAGTGAATTGCGGTGATATAAGTGTGGAAGACTTCGCATAAGGAAGGCCGAATACAAGGAAGAGCACTCTCTCTAAAGAGAAAGCTAAAAAAGGGTTAAGAAGCTAATCTAGGGTCGTTGTCCTAAAGGAACAAAGTGGCAGATCTACAAGAGAAAGTCGGAATTATGAAGTAGGCCAAGAAGACAAAGAAGAGGAGCAGCATCATCTGGAAGCAGAAGAAGAGGAGGCTTGTGTCTTGGTCTTGGAAGGACTCTAAGGTCAAGGGTCTTGGTATTTGTCAAAGAGAAGCTTTCTATAAGAATAATTTGTTTGGGTTTTCATCCCAAGGAGTGGGAGGTTTTGGCCCTGGCTAACAGTACACATACTATGTCTCTTGTCTCTTTTATTGTTATGTATTGGTAATTGCCTTGATGAAAAGAACACTATAATAACATAAGCAAGAGAAGGTCTTAATTAAAAAGGTAAAAGCTCTCACAAGCAATTATCAAAGTAGAGATATCACTTGTTCATTGATGCCCTAGATTTATCAACAATAAGCACACGTTAAAATGATTTTTTATTAATATATCTTTAAGTATACATCAATATTAATCCATATTAAAATATTATATTAATAAACCCACATTGGATATATTTTTCTATACAAATACAATATTTTCTTTTAATATATATAGATATTATATATATTATATGAAAATTGATATCGTGTGCTAAAAATATTTTTGAAAAGTATAAGGTTTAAATATCTTACTCACATAATTTTTTGAAATTATATTAGATCATATGAGCAACTAATTAAACATGCATAACATATTTTTTCTTTTTTATTACGACCGTCTATTTAGAGAATATTTTATTTATTTTTATTTTAAGAGGGACATATGTCAACTCCAAGTTGAGGATGGACATACTTACACATCACCTTCGCACTGGGTTGTAGAATGAGCCTCTCTGCTCAACAAGTGTGTCACATCACCATGTTGACATAAGAAGCTCTGAATTAGTTCAAGCATATCCAACCATGTTGCATAGTGATCCCAACAAATTACTTCTCCATAGAGAATGTAACAGGGTTTAGGATATGCTATTTGGTAGTGGTAGATAATGGGTTCTAAAGCTTTTCTATTTTTAAAATGGCTAAGCAATGTAGGCACTTTCTTTGAAGTAATATTGGGTAATATTTTAAGAATATATTAGGTTCATGGATTTGGGGGGTTTCAACGTAATTGAATTTTACCATATTGTCAAAGTCCATGAGAAAAAACATAATATCATGAACTCCATGCTTACAAACATAGATCTTTTTATAATTTGATGCCTCATTTAAGCATACCATATAATATTTTTGGTTTGTAAGAGGAACAAGGGAGGAAGTACATTACATTGACAAATTGCCTCTAATCAAGGATTTTGATTTTTTCCTAATTATTGAGCATACAAATGAATACAAAGAAAAGGGATTTGTGGCACCTAAGCCAACTACCAAAGTTTGTGCCATGTGGAAACATTGCATTAGTCCATGTAACATGCTCCATTGGTCTATCTATATAGGATAATAAAAATGTCTAGATTTGAGGGTCAAAAGGGATATAGCTTTTAAAGCACAATAAATGTTGGCGAAGGGAAAAGTGACCATAATGCTCAAGCCATTTCTTAGAGTTTTGAGAATTTACCCAAGCTACACTACTACCACTGTAAACCATGTTACTTGGTATGATATAGTCATTTCTTTGAATACTGGGTAATAGAGGAAAGAACCACCCCTCCTCACCCCAAATCCAATATTAAGAACCATTTGAATGAGTAGAAATTGATACTAGTGGCATGTATAAGGGAGGGATCACCTTGTGTGTAGGAAGTCAATGAGACATTGATCAGCTCATGTAATTTTGGTTGACAAGGAAAGTAAGCATTTACATGGTCCCAAACAAGTGGCATTTAATGATAGAAGTGCCAATGAGTCACAAAAGTGTATGGAAGGGTCATTTGATGAAGGAATGTTGAGGATTTTGAGTGCATATTGCATTTAAGAATAGCCGCAACCACTTATTTTGAAAGAATGTGATGTATTTAACATAATTGTCTTATCATATGTTTAGAAAAATAACATCAATATGGGAAAACATCAATATAATCGATTTTCTTGGATTTAAAAAAATGATTGAAAATATAGAGAGGCTTGTGCCTTGTATTTTACAAAAGAAAATTTATTCACATCATTTGCATCACTCCATCATTACTTTTCTTCTCCTTTATTTCTTTAATTTTTTATAATTTCAGTTAATACTAATTATTCCATTTTTCCAATATTTATAAAGTTAAATAATCTCATTTATTATTATATTTCAAAAGCAATAAGGAAAAACAAAACATATTAGAGACCATTTCAATATTTTCCATATCAATCATTTTATAATCAACTAAAAAAACATTGAATTTAACTTATATTTCTAATTTTTTTGTAAATTTAAATTTACTTTATTTTATACCAATAAACCTTTATGTTTTTCAACACATATGATGATCTTCATCTCAGTGAATTGATCTTTAACCAATTATATATGAAAACTTTAACTCAACCAATTGTAATTCAAATCTGACCATGTATGGATGTTATTTCAAAGGTGCGTAACCACCTTTGATTCACATGAACTCCTTTCAATCTCCATTAGAGGACTTTGCATTTTATGTTGTCATTTATTTTTTTTTGAGACAGACTACTCTTCAAATTCACGCATAGGCTCCAATGGAACTCAGGAATCTGCAGGATTCCGAGGAATAACCTTTCCAGGAGAGCAACAGTAACATAGGATTCTTAGATACTTTTGTATTGGGGTGCTCCTGTGTACGGGGAAAACCAAATCATCCTCTACAGATGAAGGGAGATCATGGGTTTCTTAACATTGTTTGAATTTCTGGGCATGAGTCAATGGTACTTCTTAACACACTTGTCATCACAAACCACGATTGGAAAGTAATGTACATTGTAAATAATAAGCTAATGCACATTGTCAATAATAAATAAAAAATTGTGGAAGGTAAGAAAATGTGCTCAAGTGTAAGCAAACTCATCCATCCAGTCATCACCAACCAGGATAGAAAGCTAATGTACATTGTGAACTGTATGCAAACTCATCCATCCAGTCATCACCAACCAGGATAGAAAGATAATGTACATTGTGAACTGTAAGCAAACTCATCCATCCAGTCATCACCAACCAGGATAGAAAGCTAATGTACATTATGAACTGTAAGCAAACTCATCCATCCAGTCATCTCCAACCAGGATAGAAAGCTAATGTACATTGTGAACTGTAAGCAAACCCAAAAAAATAACAAAAATTCTACCCTACCATCAAAAATAATCCCAATTAACATCAAATTTATCTATTCATTATTTTATTCAATATTTCAATATATTAAAGTTCGGTAAAAGCCAATCTTATCATATTGAGATAAGAGGCTGATGAAAAACAGAAATGTATTATTTTAATGCTTTTGAATTGCAAACTTTACCTCATTGCAGTGACTGCATGTTTTGTTTCATGCATGTCACATCGGGAAGCACAATCCTGGCTATTCTGGATGGATCACGGGTTTAACGGGGTAAAATACGAGACTAGTATCTTTCACACAGACTTGCAAATCTTGCATTATGGTTTCTGTCGTCATTCCAAAATTTCCATGCTTTCTGAATTGAAAAATTATCAGGCCTAGAGCTGCATGATCTGTATCACAGACAATGGACACATGATATTTTTTTTCCTTTTGTGCAGCTCAAGGTCGTGGGCCTATATACCTACACACCCGTGCATCTGCAAAAACAATACCAGGCCTGCAAAAGTATCCTTTGTCTGGAGCACAATGCCTATCTTCGCGACACAGGCACAGGCCCTCGAGAGCACAGGCATCCTTATCCAGCACCACGCTCGAATTTCCAATTTGCAGCAGAGCATCTGTCCAGTCGTTGGAAAACAGGCCCTCTGGGTCATATTTGTGTTTTGCTTTAATGAATTCATCGTATTTAGACTCCGAGTACTTTTCCATAACGCCATGGAATGCAGTGTTGCGGTTCTTTCCCCAGTGAGGAGTGCCCCCATACTTGAACAGGGCCATCTGCTCTATTTCCTCCAACACATCTTCATCAAGCCTCGGACTCTCGCCCTCTCTAGCCCTGTAATATGTCATATCCACCGCCACAGAGTCATGCTCTGCGCCCAAATACGCAGACCCTGCCGATCCCTTCACAAACCTCATCAGAATTCCATTGTAGAGCTCCAATCCGCAGAGACTTCCGGGTCTCAGGTCTCCAAGTCGTTTCACATCCTTAATGAACTCTGAAATCTTTGAAAGCTCGATCGCCACTGCAGTCTGATGAAAGAAAAGGCCCTTCACTCTGGGATCCCACGCACAGGCCGTGAGCAATGCATCATTGGGAGAATTCAGACATGATCCAGAGGCCTGCATCATGTTCTGGAATCCTACTACAGGATAGCCATAGCCCTCCCCGTCCCTGTTATGGAGCCCAAATCCGCCACGCACCATGGCCATCGTCTCTGCCTCTGCGCACGCGCATTTCCCCATTCGGTTCTGTGAAGCTTCTTGAACTTCTTCTGAATGGACAATGCCATGACACATCAAATATCAATACCAATCAACAATTAAATTACCAGTCTCTATACACATGAATTTCAGATATGTATGTTATATACCAGACATGCGAGCAGTGGCTAAAAGCATGGTGGGTATGGGACGAAATCCAATGAAGTCATTCACACCATCGCCTGAAACATTCATGGAGACTCTGTCATCAATCCTGTAAAGCACCTTTCGTTGCGAAGGGTACCATGTCACGTCACCAAATTCATGATTTCTACCGAAGTGGAGTATGTTGTCCTCCAAACTGGCATCGCCCTCCAGCAAGTAAATGATGGAGCGTTTAAACATGGGCTGCAATTGCAGGGTCACCTGCATCAATATGAGATATGTGGCCTTAAATTTTAGGGGTTTAGGGGATAATTTTTAGTTTTTTCCCAAAAAAAAAAAAAATCTTTTAAACAAACATTTTATCCTTTGCATTTTAAGGAACAATAAGATTCGTCTAGGGCCATTGCATTAAAATAAATTTTTATCCTTTGCATTTTAAGGACCCGGACCATTAAGTTTCGTCAAGGGCCATTGCATTTAGATTTTCTTTAAGCTACATCTTTATTTTTCAAAATCTTCATGTTTAATTGTATTAGATAGAAAAATTAATATTCAAAGCCGTATCGTGTGAAAAATTTAATAATATTAGTGGAAATTTTCAAAAATTATGATTCAAAACTGTATATAAATTTTCATTGGAAGCTGTAGCTGAATTAATTGAAATGCTACCTGAGATATAATGCCAAGGAGGCCTAGAGAAACCAGAGCTGCATTGAGATCTTTGTCTTCTCGAGTCAGGGCAGTGATTCTTACATAATTTTCTTCATGGGAGGCAGGGCTTATGAGTTTTAGGGCCACAACGTATTCATGAACAGCGCTGCTATTGGCGAACAGAGAGCTTCCATGGGCGCCTGTGGCGAGGAGACCGGCAATGGTGACACCATCCCAGTATGGGGATTGGGGGAGTGCCAGGCCTCGTTCGGCAGCTGCGTCAATAAGCTCCCGCAGCGTCACACCGCCCTCCACAGTTATGGTCATGGACTGTGTGTTGACAGCGACAATACGATTGAGATGCAGAGTGCTTATGATTAGACCAGAGTCTCCGCCTGGGCACACAAGCTTGGGAATGCTCTGAGACCATCTGGTGACCACTTTCATCTTCTGCTTCCGCCGAGTAGCCATGGCAACGGCCTGCATCACTTCTTGTTCATTTGAAGGAAACAGAGCAGAAGCAGCCCTGCAGGGGATTCGATCCGGGAACATCCCGTAGGCATTAGAGACTGTGCAGTTTGTTAAGCCTGTTGTGTCTGAGCATCTGACGGGCTCGCCCGGCGGGCTCCCCTGGACGATATGAAAAACACAGGGGAGGAGGACGAGGTAGACTGTTAACTGCCAAACCATTCTTAAACTTCAGCCCCCTTGCTCTCAATTCTGCATTTCTTCTTCTGTAACTAAAAGAATCCTTAAATGCCTGTGTTTGTGAAGCAATTAATTGAATTACCATGGTGGAAAACAAAACTATTCTCAGAATCACATGTCGTCACGGGAAGGGGAGCTCGTGACAAAGTGCAGATGCATCTATTTGAATAAAGAAATCATATTTTGGCTGAACACAATAAAATAATGAGAAAGAGAGACATCAGGTTGAACAACTCCGGGAGTCCCAATCAAACCCATTCTCAATCACTTGCAGCAACTTTTAGCAAATCAGAGTATCTGCGCCGGAGTGAGTGTTTTCATTTCTGAGTGGGTTGTTTCACTGGCGCATTGACAATGGGAGACGGTCACAAATTTCTTGAACGATGCAGGGTGGGTACGAGAGTAATGATAGTGTCTGAGGTGAGGTGGATATTTCGTCGTACAGTCAGTCACCTCGAAAATTATAATGGAAAACACCTCGCAATAATGACTAGGAAAGATAATCCTCCACGATTCTTAAAAGAATGAACTCATCATTAGACTATTCTGACATAATTTTGTCTTGAAATTAGCGGAAATTTGTAGTTGTCTATAATGTCCAATTTTTTGAAAGCTTTTTTAGTGAGTTTTTTTGGTCAAAATCCGGTAGCAATTTATTGGAATCGCAAGTTTTATAGCTAGTTTCTGCACAATCAAAGCGTCCCAGGGGTTTTTCAGGGTGCTGAATCCAAATATGTAGTTAAAAACCATTTTAACTGCAACAAATCAAGATTTAACCTCACTTTCTTCCACCACGAAAATCTCCAAAAAATTGCATTACAACAACTCCGTGGAAATTTTAGCATGACTTTTTTATTAAACCATTAATAAAAAAAAATAAAATAAATAGATGTGTTTTTTTAAATAATTAGCATTTTTTTGTTAATTAGTTTAATTATTAAATAATTTTAAAAGTATGAATTAGTTTTATATTTGAATAAGAATTATATAATAGTTATTCTTATTTAATTTATAATATAATTAAATTAAAGAAAACAATAAAATATACAGTTTTATATTAATAAAAGTTACAATACAAGGTTGATGCTTCATGAATGGTTGAATGAGGACACTAAAACATAGTCAACTTAACTCTTCACAATTTTTAGGATAAGAACCCATGATTTCTAGATTGGAGAGGCATTTTGTGCAACTATATTATTGGACAAATAAAATGGACTATCATCACAAGTCTATGAATCATTTAAAAAAAAAAGTTGATAGTTCTCCAAGAAACCATTTAAAAGGTAGAAAGACTTCACAATATATATCTTGTTACACTGCTACAAATCAATTAACCAAATCACTTAATAGATACAAATCCAACCATGGCTCTATTATTACCAAATCACTTAATAGATACAAATCCAGCCATGACTCTATTAGTAAGACAAACAAAGCATTGCCAAGTTCCCAATCGTGGGAAGAGCGAGGTGTAGCCATGAAGATCCAATAACTATTTGAATACCTTGCAATACAATGTGTGAATAATTCTATCATTGAAATGATGTCATCCAACCAATTCCTTGAATAGCCAATAATAAACAACAATGCTTCCAACTACAAAAACAAAAACATTTTACTTTATTATAGACAATTCAACAAGGCAAATAAGATATTAATGCAATTTCTCTGAAACTAATTAAAATGCCGGCCGGCCAACAAGAACAAATAAAAAAACAACAAAATCCAAAACAAAAACAAAAAACTTGTCAAATACTTTCAAACGGAAAACAATAATCCCAAACTAATCCCAAGTTGTTTCACAAAATTAAAATTGGGTAGGCAACAAGATCCATAAGAAGCTTGTCAAATCAGAACTAATCCCGAACCTTCTCAACAAGTTCTTTCACAAAACTAAGGTTGAGCTTGGTGAAGGAAGGAATTGTTTTAGATGGAGCTGATGCTGTTTGGTTTGGTTGATAGTTTAGGTATAATTTGTTTGTGATTTTTTATTTTTATGTTTTTTTTAGAATATATTTCCTTTAGTTGTTATTATATAAATGTGCATTGTCTACCCAGCACCATACAAGCTCAAAAACTGGGTGGGTGGTTTAGAAACAAAAAGACGACCCATGAGATGAATATTGGCCTATGTATGGAAAAATATATGCATGTTTTTTTCGGTGTATATCAACATGAAGAGGAAGAATTTGTGAGGCCAGGCCATTGATAGGATAAATTCAAATCTATTAGTTGTAGCTTAGCTTAGGTTAGGACATATAGGTTAGAAAAAGGGATATTTGGAACCAAATTAAGTATGATAGGGCATAAAGTGATTGCACAACATGGAATTTTGATGGATTAAAGAATCCAATATCATAATGTTTTGTAATTTGTGTCTTGAGCTACGCATCAAGTGCATTGGCCTATGAAAATAACTAGAGTGCCTTTAACCACCATATCCGTTCTAAGCAAAGAAATAAATTGTTAGAATTAGAAGATATGGCTTATGATAATGATAATTTGTAATTGCCTATAAATAATGTGGCTAAAGAATCATCCGGTTTTTCTATTTCATATTTTATACACAAATAGGACATGAAGATGATGTTAATATTGAGAGTGATAAAACTAACCGTAAATCCAAAGCTGATCATGTTTCCAGTGGTTTCATTAAGTTATGTGCTTTACAATAATATAGATATTTTTTTTGAGTGCTCTAAAATGATAGAGATATTTTTGATGTGCTTTACAATAATATAGATATTTTTTTATGAGTGCTTTAAAATGATAGAGATATTTTTGATGTAATAAGTAGGTAACGAAAACATCAAGAATAAAACTTGTATTTCTATTCTAATTTGTTCTCGAATACTCAATTTTATAAAACATTTCATAAAAAAATTTACCAAAATAATTAAATATATGTTTAATCATGTTAAAAATCTATGAAACTTAATATTAAATTTTATTATCCAAATTTATATCATTAAATTTTTATAAAATTTCAAAATCACCCATTTTAATTTTCAATCAAATAAAATATATTATACTAAATCAATACAAAAAAAAGCAATTCACATATTCAAAATAAATTAATTCAACAAAAATAATTCTAAATAAACCAGTCTACATCCATCTTAACTCTGGATATATCAAGCACGGAGAGGGATCAAATTTCTCGAGGTGCAAACCTCTTTTTTTAGTGCAAAACTTGAGGAAAGGTTTGCAACCTAGAGGATTTGATCCTCTCGGTGCTTGATAGATCTTGAGTTAAGATGGATCTAGGTTGGTTTCAGTCAGTGCAGCAAAGGAAAATCTATCGACATATGATTAATTAATCATATATGTAAATACATATAATATTATAATAATCATTTTAAATATGCTAAATATGTATATGATTTATCTAGTCATTTTAATTTTAAATTTGTTTAGTTACCTCGGTTTGTTGAGATGATAAATATTGTTAATAACTTTAATGATGAAAAATGATGAAATAAAAATTTTGAATGCAAAGTGATAATGTAATAGTGTTGAATGATAGAAAAAGTGAATAATAAGAATGCAGCCAATTACAAATAATCTTCATTATGATCAATCTCAGACTATTTTCTTGTATTATTCTTATTGTCACCCTTGTTAGTTTTGTCATCTTTTCATATCGATTATATGAAAAGGACAGTTGAAAGCCTAAACCATTTAAATATTTAGCTCAATCTATTGTAGTAAATATCATACGTTGTCTCTCTTGCCCTACAATATTAATAGGTTGAATTACTATAGCACAAAAATCAATGTACATTGTCAATAATTTTTTGTGCTTACACTGAAATCAATGCACATTGTTAATCCAATCACTTTAAAATTAATGTACTATCATACATTCAATTACATCAAATCAAAAATCAACATCTACATTGAAATAAATGCATCTAATGCAAGCAATCAAATTATATTAGAAAACAACATCTACGCTGAAATCAATGCAACTAATGTAAGTAATCAAATAGGATTAGAAATCAACATCTACACTCAAATCAATGCATCTAGTGCAAGTAAGCAAATAGGATTAGAAACCAACATCTACACCAAAATCAATGCATCTAGTGCAAGCAATCAAATAGGATTACAAATCACCATCTACACTAAAATCAATGCATTTAGTGAAAGAAATCCAATAAGATTAGAAATCATCTACATTGAAATCAATACATCTAGTGCAAGCAATCAAATATAATTAGAAATCAACATCTACATTGAAATTAATGCATCTAGTGCAAGCAATCAAGTAGGATTAGAAATCGCCATCTACACTGAAATCAATTCATTTAGTGCAAGCAATCAGATAGGATTAGAAATCATCTACTTTGAAATCAATGCATCTAGTTCAAGTAATCAAATATCATTAGAAATCAACATCTACACTAAAATAAATGCATCTAGTGCAAGCAATAAAATAGGACTAGAAATCACCATCTACACTAAAATCAACACATCTAGTGCAAGAAATTTTCTTCCCTCTCTCCCCCCTCCATCTATATTTATATCTCCCTCCATATCTCCTTATTTGTGTCTCTATCTCTCCCCCCCTCCCCTCCCAAAACTCACATGTTGTCTCACTCCATATCTATAAATCTCTCTATCCCTCCCTCTTTGTCTCCATCTCTCGCTTCTTCCCTCTCTTCGCCTTCCATCTATATCTCTATATCCCTTTGTCTCTTTATATCACCCCCAAAACATACTCTCTTTCTCCAATCTATCTATCTCTCCCTCCTCCTCTCCCTCTCTCTCTCTTTCTATCTTCCCCTTCTCTCCCTCTTCCCCACTTCTATCTCTCTTCCCTCATGTTGTCCTCTCTCCCTCTATTAGGCCTCTATACTACTAGTGTAACCCTTTATTGTTATTAGTACAACCCCCTTATTATATTTTTGTACCCATGTAATCCCCATATTGTTACTATTGTGCCCCATAGAAACCCACTATTGTTATTATTGTGCCCTTACATTATTATTGTTATGTCGGCTCTGATTATATTATGACCCCTTAGAATCCTATATATAGAAAGGGGGCCTTGTCATTTTTATCATCCAAGAATTGTTCATTTATGTAATGTAAAGGATGTTGCCCCTTGAAGAGGCTTATTTTCAAGGTGTTCATCTATCTTTTCTATCTTTTTGTGAGCTAGTTTCATAACACCCTCTCTCTCCATCTTCCTTATCACTCTCTCTCTCTCTCTCCACATTTCTCTCTCTATGTATTTCTTCTTACCTCCCTCTCTCTCCCCCTCCATCTCCATCTCTATTTCCATACCTCTCTCCACTCTCTCACATCCTCTCTCTCTTCCTTCTTCTCTCTTCACCCTCCAACTCTAGTACTATATGCCTCTCTCTCTCATCCTGTCCCCCCTTCTCTCCATCTCTCCTTTTTCGTCTCATTACCTCATCCCCAAACATACATAGTCTCTCTCCATCTCTCCTTTGTAACTCCCTCTCTCTCTCCACTTTTCACTCCGTGTCTTTATTTTTCCCCCTCTAACTCCATCTTTCTATTCCTCCCTCTCTCCTCCTCTCTCTCAAGTCCTCACTCGTCCCTCTTCTCTCTCCAGTTCTCTCCTACCTACCTCTCTCTTCCTACATCTCTCTCTCTCTCTCTCCAATTGTGTTACTATGTCCCCCCCTTTCTATTTCTCTTTCCTTCTCTCCCCCCTTGTATCCATCTCTCATTCTTTGTCTCTTTATCTCATCCCTAAACATACACACTCTCTCTCCATCTCTCCCTTGTCACTCTCTCTGTCTTTCTTCTTCCCTCCCTCTCTACCCCTTAAATTCCATCTCTCTACCCTCCCTCTCTCCTCCTCTCTCTCATGTCCTCTTTCTCGTCCTTCCTCTCTCTCCCTTTCTCTCCTACCTCCCTTTCTCTTCCCCGTATCTCTCTCTCTCTGCCCTCCAATCCTCTCACTATCTCCCTCCCTCTCTCCTTTTCTCTCTCCCGCCTCCATCTTTATGTGTCCCTCTCCCTCTCTTACCCTTCTTTACCTCTCTCACTCCTCTCCCTCTCCCTCTCTCTCTCTCTCTTCATTCATCCTCTCCCATTTCCTTCAATTTATCTCCATCTATCCCTTGTCACTCCCCCTATCTCTCCACCTCTATCACTCTATGCCTTTGTTCTTCCCTCCCATATATATCTAGAGTTAATATATATATATATATATATATATATATATATATATATATATATTATAATATATATAGATATATATATAACAAATTTAATATTGTATTAATCCAAATGTATTAAATTTAATAATATTAATATTATAATATATTAATATGAATATTAGATTTAATAGTAATATTAATATTATGGTTAATAATGTTTGTTTGCATGGTATTAATAATAATTTGGTCCATGGTATTTCACCCATTGGCGTATATCATTAGATGTTGATTTCTAATCCTATTCAATATATTTTGATTTAGTTACAATGCCTCTTTATACATGTTTTATATTTATTTATTTACCATACGTCTTTTATAAATATGGTATTTGGTCCATGGTATTAATAATAATTTGTCCAATGGTATTTGGCCAATATGCTTCACCCAAATAAAACTTCTTTTTTGAGTTTTTGCAGATATAAAGATGGCATTTGGTCCATGGTATTAATAATAATTTGTCCAATGGTATTTGACCAATATGCTTCACCTAAATAAAACTTCTTTTTTGAGTTTTTGCAAATATAAAGAAGTTTATGGAGTAAATATAAAAAGAGGTTTTATTTATTTACCCTACCTCTAGTTTATTTTTATTTTTATTTTTATTTATTTACCATACCTCTAGAGTAAGTATAAAAATCTTTTATATTTATTTATTTACCATACCTATTTATAAATATGGTATTTGGTCCATGGTATTAATAATAATTTGTCCCACGGCATTTGGCCAATAGGCTTCACCTAAATAAAACCTATTTTTTGAGTTTTTGCAAATATATAGAGGTTTATGGAGTAAATATAAAAAGAGGTTTTATTTATTTACCATACCTTTGTTGAAAATGACAACAAGAAATGCTAAAAATAGAAATGTTATAAATAGCATCTCAAGTAACAGTGTTGGACATAGAAATAAGGAATGAAAAATAGAAGTGCTAAAAATAGCTTTGCTATAAATAACATTTCAATAGGCTTCACCTAAATAAAACCTATTTTTTGAGTTTTTGCAAATATATAGAGGTTTATGGAGTAAATATAAAAAGAGGTTTTATTTATTTACCATACCTTTGTTGAAAATGACAACAAGAAATGCTAAAAATAGAAATGTTATAAATAGCATCTCAAGTAACAGTGTTGGACATAGAAATAAGGAATGAAAAATAGAAGTGCTAAAAATAGCTTTGCTATAAATAACATTTCAGGATAGATTCCAATTTTAGTTAGTCCTTGAACTAAAATTGAGAAATAAAATTCAAATTTGATCTTAGCAAGTGTTTGTAAAATAATTAATTAATTAATGCATCTTGAGTTAATTAGTTGGAGAAAATCAAACATGAAGTCTATGTGAAGACATGCAACAGTTTCTCCTTTGATTGAGGAAGTTTTCCCTTGATTAAGGAGATCAAGATGAGTTGTAATTTGAGTTATAATTAGTTAGCTCAGTTAACTGAGTTAAGTCCAGTTAGATTAATTCTAGCAGTTTGTAGAATTAATTATGAGTTCGGTTAGTTAATGCTTGCATGCATGTAACTACTGCTCTCCAGATAACTGAATATTCTCTCATAAATAACTCATGCATGTGAGTTCAGTCAGAGACCTAGTTGAGATCACAGGAAGGGACAATGTACTATTAGTTGGAGGATTTTTCCTATAAAGGAAACTCATTCATGAAGAAGGAATTATCTCCTTCAGGTTTGTGCAGTTATTTCTAAGCCAACCGAGTAGTGTGAGGTGGGAATTCACACACGTGGAAGCACTGGACCCCAGGAAAAAAATACGCAAGGAAATAGGAGACTTGGAGGGCAGATGAAAAGGTTCGTGAGAGCCTTTGACTATCTATGAGCAGTATTGTTTGATTGCAGAGAGAGCAGGATAGCTTGTGAGATGATTCTTTTTGTAACTCGAACATATTTCCACTTCTATGATAATACAAAGATTGGGGTTTTAGGCTGAGGCTTTCCCTGGGTTATTTTTTCTGTGTTATGTGTGATTGATTTCTCATTCTCAATTATATGTGTTCTCATTGATCTTGCTCAATTCGATTAAGATTTCGCAAAGTTTGATTGTAAAAGTAGATCTAGTTTTTTGCTTTAGTATATTGCATAGTTAGGTGATCTACAGTGGGAATTTCTACATGGTATCAGAGCCTAGTTTATCAGAGAAAAAGTGATTGAAGCACTTAACAGTATATGAAAAAAGAAAATTCAAAAAAGAAAAGCCACGAGTTTTCTGAGTAGATATGAAAATTTTTGTACAAAATTTTCAGAAACAAATAGAAGATCTGGATTCCTTGCAGAAAAAGACCCAAATTCAAAAAAAAATCAGCTGAATTAGAGTTTGGATGAGGGAGATATCGCTGATTTAAAATCAAATCTTTTTCCAGAAAATTTCGTGACGGTAGGAAAGAGGAAACAGATTGGTGTGCTGGCCAAGAACCTGTATGCACTTGAAGTACAAGATGCATGGAAAGCCTTGAGGAGCAAGGCAAAGGTTGGAGACTTGGTGGTTGAGAGGGAAAGTACATTACCTCTCAACATGCAGCCACAGAAGAAGTCTCAGACAATTGTAGAGGAGCCACAATTGGTGAAGCAACTTCAAAAAGTTGTGGGGCAGCCACAACCAGAGAAGTTAAGAGGAGACTAAGTGGAGGAATCCACTCATGCGGAGAACTCCAGTAGAGGTAAATTCCAAGCCAAGTGGGCAGAGGGATCACCTGCAGCCATACCTCCAGGTGGGAGGTGGGCTGACGTGAAGTGATAGTCCCAAGAAGGCTGAAATTCGGGTAGGATCATTGAGGTACCCAATCTCTTTGATTAGACCTTGCTACGGGAGCCCAAACAAGGAATATCAGGATTGGCTGAGTTGGTGGAGACGGATGCGGATGGAGCGGCAGAGAGAGCTACAATGCTAGAGTCCCAAGACAATGCATAGCTAGCAAGTTGCAGCAATGCAAGAGGCACAAGAGTGTTCCACCAGTGCATTATGGCACAAAGAAGTGTGCAACGATGTGAGATGCAGGGAGATTTTGCAGTAGCAAAGAGGTCTTAGAGGGAGAACTTGTCAGCAAAAAAGGGAGCTTCAACATCAAAGGGTGTTTCTAGCCCAACAAGGAGGTCAGTTGGGAGATTTTTTTGTTTCTAGAGTTGCTAAAGCAACAACACTTGGGAGAAGCGTTGCATGGAGAACATTCCAAAGGTTCAGGATTAGGTTCAAGTTGAATGCCTTTCTTGTTGAGAGGCAGTGTTGAAAATGGCAACAAGAAATGCTAAAAATAGAAATGCTATAAATAGCATCTCAGGTACTAGTGTTGGACATAGAAACAAGGAATGAAAAATGGAAGTGCTAAAAATAGCTTTTCTATAAATATCATTTCGCGATAGATTCGAATTTTTGTTAGTCCTTGAACTAAAATTGAGAAGTAAAATTCAAATTTGACCTTAGTAGTTGTTTGTAAAAAAATAAATTAATTCATCTTGAATTAATTAGTTGGGGAAAATCAAACATGAAATCTATGTGAAGACATGCAACAGTTTCTCCTTTGATTGAGGAAGTCATCCCTTGATTAAGGAGATCAGGATGAGTTGTAATTTGAGTTGTAATTAGTTATCTCAATTAAGAGTTAAGTCCAGTTAGATTAATTCTAACAGTTTCTAGAATTAATTTTGAGTTTAGTTAGTTAATGCTTGCATGCATGTAACTGCCGCTCTCCAAATAACTGAATATTCTCTCATAAATAACTCATGCATGTCATTTCAGTCAGAGACCTAGTTGAGATCAGAGGAAGGGACAATGTACTATCAGTTGGAGGATTTTTCGTATAAAAAAAACTCATCCATGCAGAAGGAATTATCTCCTTCAGGTTTTTGCAGTTATTTCTGGGCCAAGTGAGCAGTGTGAGGTGGGAATTCACACATATGGAAGCACTAGACCGCAGGAAAAAATTGCACAAGGAAATAGGAGGCTTGGAGGGCAGAGGAGAAGGTTTGTGAGAGCCTTTGACTGTCTATGAGAAGTCTTATTTGATTGTAGAGAGAGCAGGATAGCTTGTGAGTTGATTCTTTTTGTAACTCAAACATATTTCCATTGGTATGATAATACAGAGATTGGGGTTTTAGGCTGAGGCTTTCCCTGCATTATTTCTTCTATGTTATGTGTGATTGGTTTCTCCTTCTCAGTTATATGTGTTCTCATTGATCTTGCTAAATTCGATTAAGCTTCCACAAAGTTTGATTGTAGAAGTAGATCTAATATTTTGCTTTAATATATTGCATAATTAGGTGATCTACAGTGGGAATTTCTACAACCTCTAGTTTATTTTTATTTTTATTTATTTACCATACCTCTAGAGTAAGTATAAAAAGAGGTTTTATTTATTTACCATGCCTCTGGTTTATTTATATTTTATTTTTTTTACCATACCTTTTTTTAATGTCCCTAAACCTCTTCATATTTTAAATTTATATTGTGTTTATACATAATAATATTTAGATTGATTTTTATATAGTACCGACATTAGATTAAAATTGTTAAATGTCAAATGTTAAACATTACATGTTCAATATTTACGTTTACATTTTTTATGTGAGATCTACCCCAATATTGGGTTGTAGTTTACTTTTTTAGGTGAGATCTACCCCATATTGGGTTGGCACAATAACTTGTAAACTTTCCTAACAATACAAAGTCCCTTCCTTCCATTTAAATTTGATGCTTACAAAAATCCTACCATAATAAAGGATAAAAAATAATTCTAAATTCAAAACTTGTAAACTTTCCTAAAATACAAAGTCTCTTGCCTCCATTTAAATTTGGTGCTTACAAAAATCCTACCATAATAAAAGATAAAGTATGAAGAGCCTCATTCACATCCAATTTTGATACAAAATAAATGTCTTACTCTATGTACCATCAGATCAAATGTTAGATGATTGAAAATTTGTACACCATTGGATTAATAATTAGTAATTAAGACAAAAACTAATAGTTAAAAAATTTAAAAATAATAATAATTCAAACTGAAAATTGTATACAACCAGTTATGGAAAAAATTGTATACAATCAATTATAGAAAAAATTATATACAACCCTTCCTTCTTCGATTTCATTGTTTTTGGGTGATCAACAGAATAATGTTGCCTTTCATTTGCAACTACAAATTATGGAGTCCTCGGGGAATTGAGTAGATTTTTACTCTGTCTCACACGCATCCTCCTCATTGAATATCAGGGAATCTGTTTAACACTCGACAACATCTCATTAAATAGCAGTGAAGTCGTTTAACACTCGATAATATTAATCGTGTTCTGTGTTTTATAATCTAGTTATAGATTTTTGACATTTTTTTGCTTGTGGAATCCATTCTATAATTGTATAGACTAGATGTTCCCTTTGTCACGATCAAATCCCATGAATTTTATGGGAATTTTTTTGTTTGTGGAATCTATTCTATAATTGTATAGACCAATAAAATCCCATGGATTTTGTGGGATTTTTTTTCTTGTGAAATCTAATCTATAATTGTAGAGACCAATGTTTCCTTTGTTGTGATTGAATCCCATGGCTTTTGTGAAATGCATGAATGGTATACATCCCATAAACGAGACCACATACACATAGCCTACCTAAAGAATCTGAATATACAAGTTATGCACTCTTTGGTGCTGAATTAGGCAGACATGTGAATGCAAAGATTCTAGAAATCATGCCTTTTCTCACTGTCATGGCTCTTCACCGAACTTTACCATGATTATTTCATTTTTTCTAGTACAAAAAAAGCATAATTTTATATTGATATTAGAATAATAAGATATACATATGTCACTCAATTTTCATAACATGAACCTAACTGGCACTGTCGGAATATACAAATAACCCTTGTGATGATAATACTACAAGGGGAGAGGTCCATATACAACAAGATTGACCTGATAGAAAAGACAAAATATTCATGAAAACATATCTGAATTGGCAGAGATAAAAAGAAGTTGTAGTTTGCAAGCACCCCATATCATCAAAAAATAATAAGATGGTGTAGATATGCACTGATATGTTCTATGGATAAGAAACTGAAAGGAGAAACAGATAGAACCGATGCCACCTCCGACAGTAAAGTATGCAACATAAGGATTTTGTATGATCAAAATGATAAGACCATCTACGAGGAGGGAGAGACATAGTTTTGCATGGAACGGTCAAAACCATCCTTGTAGAGGACACTATTTATGCCCAGTGGCCAGGCATCCATGTACAAAATAGAACAAAAGTCTTTCATTAATGCTGCCAAAAGATATATTTAACATTTAATAACCTGCAAAACATCAAGAAAAATCAGAATGTTATGGGAGGGGAATGTATTTAACCGAGGAGGGTAAATTCTTCAATATTTATGCTCTTTTGGTCCATAGTAATAGTTAAGTGCATCTTGCCTAAAGAACCAATCAAGCCCTTCTTCGATAGTTCATCCGCTGTCATATTTTGCTCCTTGTGGACATGGTTTATAATGGAATTGTTTAGTAAAGCCCATAACTGTTCAATTCTTGTCAACCATCCAAGCATTAAGGGATTGGAAATTTTAGTAGACCCCTTCAAATGTTGTATTATTACGTTAGAATCACCATGGATGTGGATAAGGGGAATATCTAGAAAGTGTATGAACCATAGAAGGCCCCAAAGTGCCATAACCTCTGCTTTAGTGTTTGTGCCCCTATCGCCATGCTAGAAAACATTATATCTTTGTTCCTTTGAGGTGGCCAACTAGAAGCCACAACCAAAAACACTCTGTTGAGCAGCACCATCAAAAAACGCCATCGGGAATATCTGTTGTACTTCCATCTTGTTATGGAAAGAAACCATCTAGCTTGTTTTTTTAGAAGTGTATAGAGTTAGAGAGGTGAGAATGCTATCCATGACCCTATGAAAATTCTCAGAATAGTTTTGAAAAATGTAGTTATTTCTCCACTTCCATATGTCCCAGAAAAGGATAGGTGGAAGGATTCTCTAGTCAACTTTTTGGCTTCTCCACCAGAGTAGACAATCTTTAATGCAATCATACTGATGAAAAGGAAAACCAAGTAGAGAAGAGAGACATTTCTAGATATAAGTAGTGAGCAGACAAGTAAGGAAAATGTGGTTATTATTTTCAGAATTCCTCCTACAAATAGGACAGTACTAGGCCCATGCCATAATAGCTTTTGTAGGTTTTCCCATGTTAGATTTTTGTTGTGAAAGACTAGCCAAGTGAAAAGTAAATTTTGTTGGGAATGTTGGTTTTCCAGAATGTATAAAGAGTATGTTCCTCAGTCAGGTTAGAGGCCCTAGAGCAAAGTTAAAAATATGCATCTACCACATTAATATTGTCATTTTGCATCTTCCTTGTCTAGATTAACTTGTCCTGGTTTCCCTCATGGCATATCCCCAGCTGATTCATCCCTACCACGATGTGTAATCATTCTTGATCCCATAGATGAGGCGGAATGATATCTAAAGCAGACCTCCATATAGGATGTGGACCCCTCCATGAAGAAATGTCTTGACCCTAGAAAAAGATGCCTCTGCTATTAATCGAAGCAATAAGTTGTTCTGGGATATTGTCCACATCACCATAACCCAAGATACGGTCAGTTCCAATGAGAATGTTGTGTCTCGAGCCAAATTTCCAAGCTAGATGTTGCAGAAGGATCTTGGAAACTTTTTGGAAGCTGAGCCAGATGGTAGATCCATTTTTGGCACCAATGGAACCTTTATGGAACCAGTAAAAGAAGTCATGGTTCTTGAGATATTTTTGTCTAATGACCATGCTCCAGGTACCAGTACCAAAGATGCCTCTCCAAAGGGATTTAATTATTTTATCTTTTCCAAAACAACAGAGGTTTAAAATTCCCCATTCCCCCAAGAATTTTCGCGAGGTAATCAAATGAATTTTGGCAAGGTGATATTTTTTTAGTATGACTACCTTCCCAGATGAAATTAGCCATGACTTGATTTAGGGAGAGGACGGTAGCAGCATGAACATGAAATAGTGGACCTAGTATACTAATAATTGATTTAGGATAGCTTGGGAGAGGATAATGCGCCCACCTAGGGAAAGGTTTCTGAATTCCCACCTAGATATTTTTTTTGAAGAATCTATCAACAAGCCAGATCCAGTCATCATTTTGGTAATTATAGGCTTTAATTTGGAAACCTAAATATTTTATGTCTTGAGCCATCAATTTGGCCTCTATACCAAATAAATTCTTGATATAGACAATATTTTCCAAGTCACAATTATCATGATACAAGATAGATTTATGCGCATTCATACAAAGACTAGTTGCACTGGCGAATTGTCTGAAAATATGAAAACGACATAACCAGGAAAAGCGGAGCAACATACCCATAATCAAAACATCATCGACCAAAAACCCATGTGAGATGTTGCTATTTTTGTCGATCTTGAGGGCTTGAAAATGATCTCGTTCCATAGCCTTTGAAATGTGCAAGTTGAGACAGTCCATAGAAAGAATGAATAATAAAGGCGAAAGCGAGCATGCCTGTTTGAGGCCCCTCCCAGCCCTAAAGAATTCTGAAGGATACCTATTTATGATAGCCGAATAATCAACATTGACAATGCACGCCATAATCTAGTCCACACAGTTACGTTGCAAGCCTATTTTAAAAAGGACAAGCCTGAGGTATCCCCAATCGAGGCTGTCAAAATCTTTTTTTAGATCAACTTGTAGAATAGCAGCATTAGAGTTTCTTGTATGGATAGAGTACATACACTCCTGTGCATTTGCAACCGCATCATGTATTTGATGACCTTTCAAAAAACCATGTTGTTGTGGGGATATAGGATGAGAGAGAGTGTCCCTCAAATGGCCTGCTATTGTTTTGGAGATAATCTTATAGATACGATTTCATAGCGAGATAGGCTTGTAGTCATCAAAATAGTTTGGGGGATTTCCCTTCGGTATGAGAGAAATGTAGGTCGACTTGATGTGATGGTGTACATACCCAGTTATTCTAGATTACTTGACCATTTGAATGAGATCATGTTTGAAAATATCAAAAAAATGCGTGAACAGTTCCACAGTCCACCCATCTGGCCCTAGACTTTTGTCACCTTTAAAATATTTGAGGACATAGAGAAGTTCATCTTCTGAGATGCATTTGTAAAGATCCCCATTTGAGTCCTGGTCAAACATAATAGGCTAATGTTCAATCCCCTAGATGAGGTCTTCCTTCACAATGTTGTTATTCCTTTCATAAGTTGTTTTGAAATGTAAGGCGATAGCTTTTGAGATATCATCCTGTGAATGGATATATTCTCCCGCTTCATCCGAAATTCCCCAAATAGAGTTTATATTGCACCTTTGGTTTGCGAATCAATGGAAAAATTTTGTGTTTTTGTCTCCTTGCTTAATCTAGATATCTCGTCTCTTCAAGCACTAGGAGGCTTCTTCAATATCTAAGATGCGATCTATTTTGACCTCGAGTTCCTGAATATGAGTTCGGATGGAAACAGGAGGGTTGTTAGTGGCCATAAGCAGGAGAAGATTCTCCAGTTCACTTTGAATGTCTCTAATTTATTTTTTCATAGATAACTTTTTTTTTTGCCAAGATTTCACCACCCCATGGAGAGATTGTAGTTTGTCAAGAATATGATACATGGGAGAGGAACCAGTAACGGTCCCACTATTCTAGGATTCACGGACTAGAGTGTTGAAATCCAGATCTTCTAGCCAAATTCTATTAAATTTGAAAGGCATTCTAGGACGTACTAGCAGCTTCTTCTATGCTAGAGTAATAGGCTTGTGATTAGATAAGAAATTATTGATGATGTTTGTTTATACCTCCCCTAGATGGTCAATCAAATGTTCATGGATTAAAAAATGGTCTAGTCTCTTGGCAACATATGCTGCACCTTCCTGCCCATTGTCCCAAGTAGGAGCCATGACCTCCAGGCATATGTCTACAAAATTGTGTGTTAGGAGGGCATCCCTAAACATTCCCTCTAGTGGATCAAGTCTTTTGGTTCAACCCCAAGTTTCCTCCAGGGCGATAGTATAGTTTAGATCTCTTGCAATGATGAGGGAGGTAAGTTCCATAATCCTGGAGGAGAAAAGATGATCCCAGAAAGTTGCCCAATCCTTGTAAGGAGAATATGTATTTAGAATATGTATGCATCCTTCCAGGCCTAGGATGTGGCCCTCAAGTAGAATACCCATGAAATAACTGTAAGCTTTGAGACAAACCCATATAGGGTCCCACATTACCACCAAGCCACCAGAGAGTCCAATAGCCGCGGTGGCGGATATGTGCCAATACGGAGACATGTTTTTGAAATTTAATATGACTTGAGGGACAGAGTGCATAGATTCATGTAGCAAAATGATAGAAGGGCGAAGAGAGACAAAAATACTCTTGAGGGCTCGAAAATTCGAGGCAGCCCCCAATCCCCGTATATTCAGGGAAAGAATAAATGCTATGGGGAAACCATCTTGGGTTATCGTGCTCTAAGGCCCCGTGAAGGAGTGACGTCAATGATAGGAACATCAACCAAAAAATTATCTATAGGGGAGGCAAAAGGGTTAGGTCTAAGTCTAGGTCGTCCCATAAAATGTCTGCTCCCACAATTTTGAGTGCTTCTGACAGTAATGTTGAAGGTTTATGTAGGACTGATGTGGGGAGTGGGTGATCCAGCAAGTTTATGGATGGTGAGTGTACGCAAGTCCAAGGATTTTCCATTGAGTAGAAAATCTAGGTCACTACCGATAGAGTTGGTACGAGATTTTAATGGTAAGTTAGCTGGGGTGGTGCTCGTCCTTGGTCCTTTACCCCAATTTGCATGTAATGAAGGTGGTGAGGATGGAACGTACGGGATGTGTGATGTGGAAGGGCTGCCAAGCATCGGGTGGGGTGGTGGAATGTTCATATGGGGAGGAGTGGCAACCGGGGTGGACTTTCGGGGCTAAATAGTAGGGCTCGATTGATTTTAAGAGTCCATCTTCAGTGAGGATAATGGGGATGACAAAACCATAATAGGTGAAGATCCATTTAAGGAATAGTTCAGAGTATAAGAACGATGTGGAAAAGAATTACGTGGAGTACCTGCATGTTTCCTCCGGGGTGAGATAGCCTTTTGAAAGTTTGGTGAAGGACCGCTTCCACCATCACGACCCCTTGGATGACCGATGATGGGCCTGCCATGCAGTAGACCACCCAGCCTGCGAGGGCATTGTGCCAACAAATGCCCAATATGGTGGAAATGTGAGCATCGAAAGGGGACTCCCAAAAAATCTAATCTCTAAGACAAATGTGTTTCTCCTCAAAATAAATCGATGTGATCTGGAAAACCACAACGATATTCTTTCTCAATTAAGATCTAGGCCACCCTTTTGTCCTTTGCACCTAAACAGCAAGGGTCAACGTACACAAATTTTCCTATAGCATTTCCAATGCCCATCAGAATTTGTTTCATCTAGAGCTCAATGGGGAGACCGGGCATTTTCACCCAGATGAGTTTATTCTGGGGTGTATTATGGAGCGAATTATATCCAATGTACCAGTGATGCAATGCAAGGAAGCTTTTTCCATTAATCCATGGCAACATTTTGATTTTTTCTAAGTCCTTCTGACTTAGAAAATGGAAATTGTACCATCCCTTCATGAGCCGACAACAGTCGGCATGTAACCCAACATGGTTTTCCACTTTTTCCCCACCCATTCTCTCATATCTAAATTGATAATATCAGCAAAATACCATCGACCAAATAAAGATCTCTTCTGTAAACGTGTAATTTTGTCGATGAGCACAACATTATCCAAAGAAATAGTGGGTGGTGGGGAGGTTGTTTTAATAGAACGTTGTTTGTTTTTAGAACGACGTCCCCGTGTAGCATGTTCACTGCCTTGCAAAGCATGCGATGCATGGAATCCATGTGATGGGCTAGCCTCACCCAAGATATTATTTCACGTATCTAGTGACCATGGGCCACACGAATACCTAAATTGACATTATGCTGAAGTAGTGACTCAGCGTCCATCGTGGTTCGAAGAAGGACCTCATTGGTAGATGAGTCAAAGAAGTGGCCAACCATTTGGTGAAGGGTTGAAAGGACTCAATAGAAAATTGTAAAAGGACGTCTGACAACAATTAATGTAAGGAAATCCAACAGATGGATAGCATTGTTGTAAGATGTGCAAAGAAATAAATGAGGAAGACCTCGGGAAATGGAAGGAATTTCAACCGAGGGAGAACACTCGTGTGCAAAATAAACCATAAACAATTAGGATAGCAGAGCGTCGTAAGTACAACGTCCAGAAATGGATAAAAGTATGAGGCTGACATGGGGGAATTATCATGTTGTAAGAGACCAGTAACAAATGCAACAAGAGCGTATGGGAGTCCATCTGACCAACTTGTGTGGAGATTTGGTGGTGATCTCAACGGAGATGGAGCCACCTATTTCCCACAGATTAAATCATATTGTCGAAGAAAGGTACACCAGAAAAAGTTTGAAAGAATGCAGTACTGGAAAGAGAAGAAACTGGCCGAGAAACCAGAGCCGAAGGCGAATGTGAGGCTAGCAGAGATCTAGCTACAGTAGCAACAATAGCAACTTGAGTAAGAAAACCATATATTACAAATTCTAAAACTGAAATTTTTGCAAGGTCTGTAGATGAAACATAAACATGGCCAACGGGCTCTGATAAGAGCAAGGAAGTTAAGTAGCAATCTCGATCTATCTAGAGCGAGGGTCCTAAACCAAAAATTAGAAGAGGATTCAGAGATAGAAGGCATATGGTCTTTGCATGATGCATATGTAAGGAGAGTGACAAAGTGCAGAGTATAATTTAGAGTGTAAAACCATAAATTAAAATCAGATATTCAGAAAAAGATATATAACAGAGGCAAAGAAAGGTAGAAAAATATTTAAAGTCGTCAATTTACAACCGTCCTAGAACAAAGGTAATATCTTGGGAAAAATAACATACTTGCTGTAGCATCCGAAACTAGATTGTGTCTGTTATCCCCTTTCAACAATTCCATACGAGCCCACATGTAGGAAAAATGTTGTTCTGGTAGAATAAATTGAATTGGCACCTTGGAAATATGAACCATGTAATACTATAGACACCATCTAATGAGGTGACAAAAAATGGGAGCCAGTCCTCGCAGAGGACACTGATGAGCCCAGTGGCCAAGCCTCTCAAGAACCAAATACTCATGCAGAGGTACCCATCCCTTACTCCATCTAATGCCTTGCAGACAACACACCGAGCTCTTTGCTTCCTCCTTGCATCCCAACCTAGTAGTGCTTCCCTCACCAATTGTTAGGTAGCGGAGGTCCCGCGTAACAGTTATGGAGCTTAAAGCCTATAAGTTAGGATAAAAATATTGTAAAACTCAGAAATATGTGAAGCATGAAATGTAATAGGTCGAGTAAAAGAGTTGTCTACCCAATAAATAATATATAATAATAGGAAGTAAGTCAGCCTGCCCATGGTCTGCGGACCATGGGAATGTATAAATAGAGCGAGGCTCTAAGGGTAGAAGGTAGTTCTTGTGTTTTCGTTGAATCTTAGTGTTATGGGTTTATGAAGGAGATATTTTCTGCATCTGTAAGTTTGATTCAAGGGTGTTGGTGGGTAGATAGAGGCTCTGCAGCTGTGTGCATAGAGGCCTGGTAAAGTCTGCAGCTATGTGCACGGACCCCTGCAGTTGAGTGCGCAGGGCAGATCTGGATGTATTGGTGAAAGGGTTGAATAAAGATAAGTTGGTTCTGAAATACTGTTTTGAATCTGAAATATTGTGGATCTGGTTAATTTATGGTTGATCTATCTGTTTGATATGTACGCTTATGCTTATATTATGAGTTTATGCAAAACTATAACTTTCCTGGGTGCGTGCACTGGTTATCGCTATTAAATGTTTTCTTAAAGACCATTAAAAGTAGATCTAATCTCTAACAACACATTAATAATAAGTATTAAGGAATTGCCTCATTTTTGATCTACATGAAAGCAGAGTGGTTCGAGGCCACAGAACGGCGCCACAGAACGACGCGTGAACCCTCCAGACCACATCAGGAAATCCTCGCACCTGGTTCCAACACCCTCCCCTGCTACCTTGGGTGAGACCTCAGTCCATGCTCCGTGGGTTGTTGCCGAAAGGGCCGATAGCTACGGGATTTGTTTGGCTAAATAACTCTTCTGAACCTGGGTTAGGCCCCTATAAGCCAACAAATGGTTCCGTTGTCGGGACCAGGATCTGCGTAAGGGATGTCTAATGTCGGAATGCTGGAACCCTACAGAGAAAGTGTTTGAGGATTGATTGGATCAGGAACAGTACAAGTTCATAATACACCAGCCAGAGGTTAAAAATGACGAGCGCGATCCAGCTACCAGTATTCAAAGGAGTGGGCAGAGAAGACCCAGAACAATTTTGGTTCGTAGTAACGATAGTGTGGGAAGAACACGGAGTTATGGTTGATAACATCAAAAAAGATACTTTAGTTAGCACGTTGCAGGACTGAGCATTGACATGGTATATAAAGTACTCAAGCAATCACCCGAATGCAGGAACAGCGGAGATCTGGGCCGAATTGAAAAAATAATTTAGCCGGCTGAAATCAGAAACGTAGTCAATCATAGGGTTCAAGGAGATCGCGATGGTGCCTGGTGAAACTCCGTGGCATTTAGATCAGAGATCGAAAAGTACAATCCGCGAGGTGAACATGAAGCTGTAGGATGCGCAGCATTGCGTGTGGTTTGTGGCATCATTGACACCACATATGACGACAACGCTATCACAGCAAAAGATCTCAACCTAGGCTCAAGTTGATCCGGATTTAAACAGGAACGCAATAGATTACAGAGATAACCATAAATACAGAGATGCGATAACCATAAATAAAGAGATGCAGCGGAAATAACACTTCATTTCATTAATGGAAAATACCGAAATATGCTTACAACCAGAATTGGAAATAAACAAGCTAGGACGATGGTAGCTTATCTCTGAGAAGAGATGTGCGGCTACATGTCTCTGAACTGTTCCGAACTTGTGTTACAATGAGGCTCGAAGGCCTATTTATTATTGAGAAACAATGGAAAACCCTTCACATTCCAAAAACCGACCCTTAGAAGATGAAACGCCAAATTGTGGGCCCCGTTTTGGGTAAATTGGTACATCAATTTCCCGGGGTCGTAACTTTGGCATACGATCTCCGTTTGACGCGTATGATAGCTCGTTAGAAAGATCTATCCGAGCACTATCATTGTTGGAACAAGCAACATCGGTCCATTGCATGGACCATGTTGCCCCCGGATTCCCCAAAAAACGTCGTTTAGGGCCTCAAAACGGCTCCGGAAGTTCAGGACCCGAAAAACTGCTAAAAATAGTAAGTTGTGCTATAATTAAGGAAACTGAAAATGCTGGAAGAGACAATGATGGGGGTCCAGATGGACTTGGCAGGTGGCCACCAATATCCACCTGGATCATTCCTCCCCCCTTAGGAAGCAATGGTCCCCATTGCGTTGAGTTCCTCCATCTGCTGAACTTGTTCTGCACTGTCTGATGTGTCCAGTAATGGTGGGAAGCATGGTCGATGACGGTCCACGTTGAACACTTCGTGCAGGTGAAGGAATGGAGGAATGTTGTGCTCCAAAGCGTTGTTCCCCACAAGCTTGGTATTGCTGTAAGGACCATGTTGGAGTGGTCTGAGCTTCTGATGGGTTCTGGTAAGGCGTTCTTTCTGTCGATGCAACCAGACTTTGTTGCCCACCTGAAGCTTGAGTGTTACCCCTGTGAGTGAGGAGAAGTTGTTCCTGTGTTCTGTCATGACTGTATCCCTCTGCTGCTGCTGCTGCGTGGAGGAAACCTTTGCGGGGGTCATGGATGTAGCAACGATCTTCCCCTTACTTTGGGAGTGAACCATACAAATGAATTTCCTGGTTTGTGAGATGAGCTTGCTGCCTTTCTTAGCAGTGATCAAAGATGTGGCAGTAGGTGGGGCTATCTCTCGTATCCTGTATAATGAATTATCCAAAGAAATAATGACAGCACGAGGCCTTGACTCATACACAGCATGTCGCCTCCACAAGTATGGTTGGCCTAATAATACATCACAAACATCCAGAGGTGTAACATCACACAATACCT
>APFE031244859.1:77052-107205 GCA_000404065.3 Pinus taeda | reverse complement strand
AAATTGTGGGCCCCGTTTTGGGTAAATTGGTACATCAATTTCCCGGGGTCGTAACTTTGGCATACGATCTCTGTTTGACGCGTATGATAGCTCGTTAGAAAGATCTATCCGAGAACTACCATTGTTGGAATGGGAAACATTGAACCAGTGCATGGACCCATGTTGTCCCTGGATTCCCCAAGAAACGTCGTTTAGGGCCTCAAAACGGCTCCGGAAGTTCAGGACCCGAAAAACTGCTAAAAATAGTAAGTTGTGCTATAATTAAGGAAACTGAAATTGCTGAAAGAGACAATGATGGGGGTCCAGATGGAATTGGCAGGTGGCCACCAATATCCACCTGGATCACAAGCATTAGAGACAGTAATGAGGTTGCATGAAACTCTGATATAGGATCTGGGGTTGGGAGTTCAGCAAATCCATGCGCAAATACAAAACTTGTGTTTAGAAATGCAGAAGTTAAAACAAGAACAAACACCCCGCCTAGAAGCCTAGGAGGAAGTGTGGTGTATAAAGTGTAGAAGCCAGGGTCATGATAAATATCATTGTCTGGTCTTTGTGAACTATGTGGCAATGGGGGACCAACACCGTTGTGACAAGAGGCACAAGCAGGGCCAAGCATGACACTCTTACTCTGGTGCGCAATCTGTCAGGTGGGAGGAAAGCACAACATAGACAACTGTCATCTACTACCAATATTTAACCAGACCCCCCAGCAGCTATTTTGCAACTTTTGCAAATCGGTGGGCCACGAGGAGTGATACTGGCGTAGTTATGAATTATTGATGGACCAGTCACCTACCTACAGAATGCAGACTGAAGCGTGAGGTCAGGATTTGGTCGCGATGATAGCACGTGGTGGGTTCTAGGGAAGTGGACGAGGACAGGGAGGAATGGGGCCAGGAAGGGGTTGCGGGCAACTAATTTGTTACAACTGCGGAGGACCAGGACACTACGTGCATGACCATACCAACCCGACCATAATATCGTGCCTGTACTACGAGCAATTTGATCATGGAATAATAGACTGCCCCACATTGATAGTACAAATACATGAGAAGAGTGCAACACAACCTACGATAATGCAGAACATCCAAATGATGAGGGTTGAACTTCACGCGGAGGATCCCAACATAAGAATGGTGCTCAGAAGTGGCACAGTCATAGGATAAGATAAGGGGAAACTAACCAAGGAATATGCAGGGGTTCGTAAGGAGACATTTCTGGAAGCTAGGGAGAGCTTCACAGAGGTCTCTACCCTAGGTAGTAGGGATCAACCCGAGCTGGAAAGGGATCCCTCGATGTTGACTACATTTTTAGAGACATGCATGAAATTGCTTTGCGACAATAGGGCAGTTAAGGGCTTGCAAGAATTGATAAATAGGTGCACAGGTTCGAGTGAACCTTGTGTGGTTCGAAAATTGGGAAAACATGTGTCACGGACTGGGCGGGAAATGCGATTAACGGCGGGAAATGCGATTAACGGCGCAGACTAGCGACTATGAGATGGATCAAATTATTCTAGATTTGGGCTCAGATGCAAATGTACTACCTAAACAGACTTGGGAGCGCATGGGTAAGCCCACACTACAATGGTCTCCTATTTACGGATGGCGAACCAACATAAGATCCTACCCATGGAAGATTGCTAGGAATTACAATATATATAGAAGGCGTGAGGACCCAGATAGACTTTGAAGTAATAGAAATCGTGGATGAAAGTAGCCCTTACCCTACATTGTTAGGGATAGACTGGGCCACTGATATGAATGGGGTTATTAATTTAAAGAAGCAAAAAATGATATTTGAGAAGAAGTCGCTCTGCGTAATCATTCCGCTAGATTCGGCTGAAGGACCGCGTTACACTGAACCCGTGTGCAACGAAGGGAGTGACAATGAATTAGATTGTATCTACAAAACTTCTACACGAATTCAAGAGTGGGTCAAGCCAACGAAGGAAGGAAGAATATTTTGGGGGCATGCAGATTCTTCCACCGAAGATTTAGATGAAGAAGACGAGTGATGGCATAACCGGTTGAACAGGGTAACTACGTTACATTGCAATACGATGACTAAATCGTTGTATTGCGTTAAAGCTCATGATCGCATACTGCCGATGTATAATGGGTTGACAACAGTAGATATATTCCTAACCAAGTTTGAAAGCATGATACCAGAGCACCAATGATTTTATGTGTTGAGATGGGCATTGCGCACAACACCTGCGTGATGATGGGGCACACATGAAGGAACCTTCAAAATTAGCACGGCTATAGGCACATGATGTAGATAAGATTTGGGAGGCCGGAACTACGAATAACTAAGAAATACAATGGACGTGAGGATACGTGCATGCACCTTACCATATGGGTCCAAGTCTATGGAGAAGAGCCTCAACCGAAGTGGGTACACTTATTCTATCATACCCTGGATGACATTCCAAGGAATTGGTATACTAAAACAGAGCTTTGACATGGCACAGGCGAGTGGGATATCTTGAGCGAAGGGTTTCTGTCAACATTCCTCTTTGAAGATCAATGGATGGATATTGTGGACGATGTGTTGTAGGTTGTGAAGGCCACTATTTTCAAAATACCACTAGAACCAGGAGAAATCGTGCAGCCACACTAGTCACGACAAATGAGCCAGGCCCTAGAATGTTACAAGGTGCATGTAGAAGATGATGAGGACGACCCTAGAAACATCAATATTATAGAAACAGAGGGGAGTCGCAAGGTGCGCTGACTGGCAATCAAGAATCCATACATCACCATGCCACTAAAAACGAAACAAGTAAAAATTGGAACAGAGGAACATCCAAAGTATGCAATGCTTGGGGACTACTAGTACGATGCCACAGTGGAAAAGGTCGTTGAGTTGCTTCAAGAATATCAATATTTATTCCCAACAAAAATCACGGAGCTAAAAGGGATCCTCGGTGACCTGGGAATGATGAATATAACCCTGAAGCTGGATGCAAAGCCATTTAAGCAGTTGCCTTATGGTTGAATCCAAAATACAAAGCGAAGGTCCGTGAAGAGTTGGACAAGATGCTTGCAATAGGAATAATTGAACCAGTAGAGGAGTCCGACTGGGCAAGTCCTATGGTTGTGCAAAAGAAGAAACAGAAGGGTGAAATTCGCATCTGTGTGGATCTCATGAAGCTCAATGATGCATGTTGTAACGACCCATTTCCGACACCATTTACAGACGAGGTCCTGGAAAATGTGCGTGGACAGGAAGCCTACTCCTTCATGGATGGTTTCTCGGGGTACCAACATATTAAGATCATGCCAGAGGACAGGAGTAAAACAACTTTTTCCATCAAATGGGGTTGTTTTCAGTATACGGTAATGCCCTTTGGACTAAAGAATGTGACGGCGATATTCTCGCACGTTGTGGTAGCCGCATTCAAGGAAATTATATACAAGTTCTTAGAGGTATATATTGAATATTGGACCGTATTCGGGCTAGTTAAGAAACATATCGCGAGTTTACGATTAATGTTGGATACTTGCCGACAGCACCAGATTGTGCTAAACCTAAAGAAGTTTACTTTCCTTGTTCCCTTTGGGAACCTGCTCGGCCATGTGGTTTGTAAGCAAGGTCTGATGGTGGATCCGGCGAAGATCATTGTCATACTCAATCTGCAAGTGTCACGAAGTGTCAAAAAACTATGCACCACACTGGGACACACTAGTTACTATCGGAATTTCATAAAAAGTTATGCAAAGATCATGGCACCAATGGAACAGTTGCTAAAGAAGCATGCTACTTATTGCTGGAATGAGGAATGAAGCAAAAGTCTGGAAACTCTTAAGGAAAATATGGCATCAACCCCTATATTGGTCTTTCCGAAATGGGACATTGAATTTCACGTGCATGTCGATGCATCATGTATCACATTAGGTGTGGTACCCACTCAAGAAGGAGCAGAGGGAATTGATCACCCGATTGCGTTCGCAAGTTGACGATTATCAAAAGCTGAGAAGAATTACTCCACTACTGAGCGAGAGGGATTGGGGATGGTATACGCGCTCCAGAAATACTGCCACTATCTGCTCGGAGGAAACTTTAAGATGTATACTGACCATTCTGTGCTAAAATGCTTCGTGAATAAGCCTGTGTTGGGGAGTGCATTTGTAGGTGGTTGCTATTATTTCAAGAATATGACTTCAAAGTCATCGTAAAGTCGAGACGTCTAAACGTAGGCCCAGATCACCTGTCCCAAATTGAGAATGGTGAAGAGCCCACAAACTTAGAGGAAGGACTACCAGATGCACAATTGTATGCAATTCGTGTCGTGGATGGCCATTTTGAGGATGTAATCCACTTCTTAACCACAGGAACTGCGCTGCAGGGATATTCCATTCAACAAAAGAAGGAATTGGTGATACGTATTTTAGGGCACCTCTACAAAATGGGCAACGATGAAATATTATGTAGATATGTACCTGAATTTGAATGAGGATAGATCCTGGGTGAAGCACATGGGGGGTTGTTGGAGGACATTATGCAGGTCATGCCACAACACAGAAGATTCTTTGTGCAGGTCTATGGTGGCCAACTCTACATCAAGACTCGAAAGCATATTGTCAGGCCTGCGATGTATGTCAATGGACTAGGAAACCATCACAGAGGGATGAGATGCCGCTCAAACCACAGATGATGCTGTAACCATTTGAGAAGTGGGAAATCGACTTTGTGGGACCTATCGCACCTCAAAGGAAGACGGGTGCGCGCTATATCATCACTGCAATAGAGTATTTGACCCGATGGGCAGAATCACAACCAGTTAAGGACTGCACGGCTACTATAGCTACGAAAGTTTTGTTCAAGAACGTGTTGACACGGTTTGGATGTCCCAAAATTCTAATGAGTGACCGAGGAACACAATTTTTGAATGAAACAATCAACGTGATCACTAAGGAGTTCTAGATATATCATCAACAGAGTACACCATACCATCAGCAAGCGAATGGGACCGTTGAAGCGTTCAACAAAATTTTGGAGACTGCGTTGACCAAGGTCTGCAATGCGTAATGAAACGATTGGGACTTGCGCATTCCTGCTGTGCTATGGGCATACCAAACCACGTGAAAGAAGTTGACCGGTTAGACACCTTTCTGGTTAGTCTATGGCAAGGAAGTCAACATGCCCATGGAATACATTGTACCTAGTTTGCGAATCGCGGCAATATTAGGCATGGCAAACCGCGGGATTTGGAGAAACGACTCGTGCAACTAGAGGAACTTGAGGAGGAACATTTTTTGGTCGAATTCCATCAACAAGTATAGAAATAGCAAGAGAAAGCATGGCATGATCACCATATCAAAATGCACACTTTCAAGGAGAATGATCTAGTATTACTATATGACAGCAAGTTCAAGGAATTCCCTGGCAAGCTCCAAATGCATTGGTTGGGACCTTATGTAGTTAAAGAAGTTACAGATGGAGGCGTGGTCCAGCTTGCCAAGCTCAATGGAGAACCCTTTCCGGGAAGAGTAAATGGCAGTCGCTTGAAGCTCTACATGGATGGGTCGACCACCTGAAAAACCACCCGAAGGACAGTCTCACTGCTCCAGCCAATTGAAAGAGACCTTGGGATGATAAATCAGTCTGGGGGGAAGCTGTGCGACTACCGGTTGCGCGTAGATTTGGTCTATCACAAGGGTCACAGTTGCGTGGAAAGGGCTGCACTACTACATTGACAAGAAAAGAAGTGACCATTGTTGTCACTATTCATGGCAAGATGTCTAAGTTTTGGAAAAAGGGAGTGGGTGGTGGGCAATTAAGAGATGGGGTACGAGCCAGATCTGGAACAATCTACTGCAAGCTTAACATGAGGGCACAAGAAAAGGCGGGAGCCAATGAATTTGAATTTCAAAACACTTATAAATCACAAGGGGGCATCCATTGAAGAAGATGCGGTTCTGAGAATCGTAATTTGTTGTGCCTTCCCGCCGCTATGGAACTCTTCATTATCTACGCTCAAGGAGTAATCCCAAGGGTTGTGATATGGCCAATGGAGATGCAAGGCTTTCTAAAGAATATGGTGTTGACAGCTGTGAGTACCACGTAGAGTTCAGCATCGATGGTAGGGGATGCGCAAGAAAATAGTAGACACGAAGCAGAACTGGTTCGGATGCCACGACCTCACCCATGGGCTGGTCGATGAACCATAAAAGATAAGGAAAAGGCTATAAATACAGATAAAAATGGTGGAATTGCAGTTAACAAGTCATCTCTGATGTACCTTGAAGATTGGGATCTCACCGACAATAGTAATGGTCTTGCAAAATTGCAACACAAGCTGCAACAGACAATGCGAAGAGAAGATACGAGAATGGTTGGTATGAGGAGGTCCCGTATGTGGCACCCCAGCTAGAGCTAAAATCCTATGGGGGGTGTTCTGTGTTAACTGAGTAGAGCAGAATGAGCATTATCGATTACGAGAATTGGTAGAAACAATGAAGCATGAGTTCGAACAAATGTTGCAGGAGATAAAGAAGGAGCAGCAGAACGAAGGGCGTCACTCGAAGGGAGGTGAACCGTGGTGCCTAGGTAGCACGTCTTGCCACACCGAAGAGTGACTCGGGACAAGTCACGATGATTGTGTTGGGGAACTACTAGGTAGCGGAGGTCCCGCGTAACAGTTTTGGGGCTTAAAGCCTATAAGTTAAGATAAAAATATTGTAAAACTCCGAAATATGTAGAGCGCGAAATGTAATAGGTCGAGTCAAAGGGTTGTCTGCCCAAGAAATAATATAGAATAATAGGAAGTAAGTAAGCCTGCCCATGGTCCGCGAACCATGGGAATGTATAAATAGAGTGAGGCTCTAAGAGTAGGAGGTAGTTCTTGTGTTTGTATGAATCTTAGTGCTATGGGTTTGTGAAGGAGATATTTTATGCGTCTGTAAGTCTGAGTCAAGGGTGTTGGTGGGTAATAGAGGCTCTGTCGCTGTGTGCGCAGAGGCCTGGTAGAGTCTGGAGCTGTGTACGCAGACCCCTGTAACTGAGTGCGTAGGGAAGATCTGGATGTAATGGCGAAAGGGTTGAATAAAGATAAGTTGGTTCTGAAATACTATGTTGAATCTGAAATGTTGTCGATTTGGTTAATTTATGGTTGATCTATTTGTTTGATCTATATGCTTATGCTTATATTATGAGTTTATGCAAATCTATAACTTTCCTAGGTGCACGCATTGGTTATCTCTATTAAATGTTTTCTTAAAGACCGTAAAAAGTAGATCTGATCTCTAACAACTCATTAATAATAAGTATTAAGGAATTTCCTCGTTCTGGATCTATGCGAAAGCAGAGTGGTGCGAGGCCACAAAACTTCATGCGAACCCTCCAGGTCACATCAAGACATCCCAAGGGTGCGAAAACCTGGTTCCAGCACCCTCCCCTACTACCTCAAGTGAGACCTCAGTCTGCACTCCACGGGTTGTTGCCGAAAGGGTCGGTAGCTGCGGGATTTGTTTGGCTAAATAACTCTTCCAAACTTGGGTCAGGCCCCTTTGACCCCACACTAATGCTCAGTGAAGTTATGGAGTTTGACGAAAAAAATCAACTGCCTATATGCTCTGATTTAACAAAGCCTCAGTTCCAATGCGAGGAAAATGCTTAACCCGCCACCCTCCATTACTCTCACCACGATGGTTATTTGTTATTTTTCTTTGATCTCCACTTCAAGGTATATTTTCAATCTAAGGTGTATTGAAAAGAGATGGCCTTATATTGTTTACAACATGAAAAAACACATCATTCAAATCAATCATTTCGCAATGCCCGTCACATTTTGAATAAAAAGTATGAACTATCAACCACCATCCCACGATTCAATGCACTATTTTCCATTGTGATATGGCAATTGAAATTGCAAAGTAGCTCTCAAGGGTTCAAATAATTCTGTAATCAATTATAATTTGTTTTTCCTCATTTTGAAATTGGGAGACTAGTAATGTAATTTCAACCATCTAATTTAGTAATCAATTAATTGGTTTTTCCTGGTTTCAAAGTTGGGAAACATGTAATATAATTTAAGGCATATTATGAAATAACATTCATCAACTGAAAACTGACTTATGTGAAATAACTCTCGGTGTTTATTTTTTTACCCAATATCTCAAAACTAAGAAGATTATATTTTTAACTGAAGGTTGCCATAACCATTAAGCCTCCAGTAATGGGTTAATCAACTCATAAGATGATTCATTAGTTCACTAAACAAAATAAATATATGAAAAGAAAAAAAAATCTTAAAATTATAAAATAACTCTGATGAAATATATGGAGAGGATTATTTAAAATTAAATTTATTAATAAAAACATTCAATACAAACAATTTGGTTATTTAAAAAAACAAAAGTTTTATAATTAAAAATAAAATTAATAAAAAATAATACATTAGAGTTCATTTTATAATTCAACATAGAATAGATGAGTAATTCACCTTATTCTCTCTCGTCTCTCTCTCTCTCTATAATATATATATATATATATATTATATAGATATAATTATCACAAGTAGAAATAATCAATTCATTATTGATAATTACTACTTATTAAAAAGAGAATCAATAATAATATTTCACTCTCTCTCATTTATAAATAAAAACATTTCCATATACAAACAAAATCCACATAATTTTATTTATTTAAAAAATATACAATAATTAAAAAATAAAAGAAATTCTATATTTTTACTTATTTCTTTACAGTTTACAATATTTCGTACAATTATTATTTAATGTTGATCATAGTAAAATATTATAATAGTCAAAAAGAAAATTAAATTAAATGTAAAAAAATCATTTAATTTTTAATAGAGAAATGTATTTCATTCAATTCTCAATTGTGTCAACACGTACATTCTATAGTCTAATATGGCATAAATGTGTAATTTCTTCTATGCTCAAACTTTAGTTGACATATATTCTTTTAAAAATAAAAATAAATAATCTCTAAATGAAATACATTCTCTCCTAATAAAAAAACAAAAATAAATATATATGTTTGATTAGTTTTAATTAAAAACATTAATATCCTCTTAAATAAAATATGTGGACAACATGGACCTTGCTACATCACTGGTTAAGATGGATCTATAAAGATAGAACCACGGTAGATCGATTTTAATCAAAGATCTGTCAAATGTGGAAAGGAATTAAATCTCTCAATTTGAAAATATTGTTTCCAATTTTGCACTGTAAAATATGTTTGCACATGAGGGATTAGATCTCTGAATGTAAAAATATGTTTTCAAGTTTATAGATCCATTTTAATCATGATCTATAAGTGTGGAGAGGAATTAAGTCTCTTCTTGGAACTTGTGTGGTTAACATAGATTTATATGTAGACAACTTGGTACATAAATAAAATATTTCAAAATATTTCATTTGAAGCTATGTATATATTATATATGGCTGGAAAATATATTATGTATATATTATATAAAGCAATTTGTAAAAAATAAAAATAAAGCAATTTGAAAAAAATATATATAGTTTCAAGGATATTTTTTTGTTTAGATTAACAAAAATTTCTACAGTATATTTAAAAATTACAATTTTAAAAAACTTAAAATAATTTTAAATTTACTTTTTATAAATTTTAGGTTGGTAAGTTTTTTTATTATTTTAAATATTTATATAATATTTTTTAAAATAAATTAGTGTAATTATATAAATTAAATGATTGACATATATTTATAAGTAATGATCTAAAGTCATTTTGAATATTTAATAATGTTATATATTTAATCAAAAATATAGAGAGATATATATAAGGAAATAAATATATTTAATAAAAAGTATGATTCATCATAGTTAATATAACTCTTTACATAAATTTAAATAAAATTAAAATGTAAATATGTATATTTTCCCAAGTTAATGTCTATTTATATTTATATAAATCCTTGCACATAATTTAACTAGAAAAATTATTGATATTGTTAAGTTTTCTAAGTTTAAAATAGATAATGAAATTTTAAAAAGAGAGAATAATTGATTAATTATATGATTTCTTAATAAATAATTTTAAAACTTTTTTTTTTTTTTTTTTTTTTTTTTTTTTTTTTTTTTAATTTTCCAACTGTTATTGTTTTGCAATTAGTAATAACCAAAAGATAGTGAGGTCTAGTACAATCTAGTACATTACTAGCTCTGGTACAGTACTAGCTTACCTGATCTTTTAATGCAAAGGAACAAACACCTAGAAGAATGAACCTATGGTTAGGTTATAATGCACATATTATTGTTCAGTTTTCAGTTCTATGCAGAGATAAGAGAAAATGAGGTATTTTTCTTCGCTAATGCTAAATTTAATAACTAAAAACAGATTTGGAAGAAATGGATCCAAATTTTGAAATAGAATACAAAGAAGGAAAGAAAATCAAACTTTGGTAGCATTCACTCCCAGAATCTGGAATAGAATACAAAGAGTGAAAGAAGATCAAACTCTGCTAGCATGCAATGCCTTACATTAGAAAAACAATGGAAGAAGCTCTGAATAGAATGCTCTATGTGGAATAGGCATGGAAACTGTTTATCTACATATTTTATAATAATAATTACTTAATTTTCAACATTACAGTGAAATATTAATTCATGTATGAAATTGGATCTGGAGTGTGTCATAAAATTGTTTCTGCTTGGTTAAGATCTTGAACATAAGGAAATAAGTTAACAACTCAAAACTCAGAGGCATTTATAAGATGCCACTTGGAATGACACACGACCAACAAGGTCATTCCAAATGGCACGATTTTCCTTGAATAATGGTAATGAGTCAGCTTACATTCTCATATAGCAAAAGACATGACTATGCTCACTACTAGTTTAACAACTTAGTAATTTGACAATTGAATTATGCTAAGTAGTCTTTCCAGTGTTAAAAAATAATGGTTTATGAAACATTCCCATTAGCATGTAATTTTACTTAAATTTGCATAAGACACTCAAAATTATATTCACATCAAAAAAATAATATAATATAAATGCAAGAGCTATGTCCCAAGATAGCTAATCAATCTTGGACATACAATCTCTTGGTAGAATGAATATCTCAACTACACATCAATCTAAGAAGCTAACTAGTTGAAGAGGATCTCACAACCAATTAGGCCTTAACAAACTCCTATACACTAGGGACAAACTCCTATAGCAAGACAAGTAGGAATTATATATTCCAAGTCCCCCCCCCCCTAATGACTACCTGTCTCAATCTCAATCAACAAAGTCTGGTTGTGGTCCAACATGATCAAATGATATGTTGATGTCAATATAAAGGAACAACCATCTACTGGAATGCATGGGTACCAACCATTGCAACCGCCAATCTACTAGGATGTCTTTTGTGTACATGGTTCATTAAACCATTATATATGCATACCTATACCTGAACCTATACCTACAAGTCCCCCTCCATCATTATCAACCTGGGTTTTCTCGAATTACTCGAAACCATGCACTTGATTTTATCGGCTTACCTGTAAATGCATACAGGTTTCAAATGCCAAAAATATTGAAGTGATTTGGTGATGATATCTTAAAGTGATAATGACAAGACATAGCCACTAGATAGACCAATTACGTCGACAGAATTTCCTCCACCAACTGTATCTGCAAACGAGTTTGGAAACAAAACTTCCTAGGGTCGGGCAATCTTGCTATTAAAAAAAAGGCCTCGGTGGCTTAGCAAATGGAATTATATTTTTAATATAAAATATATTATTATTCTACAATGAAGCATATGATTTTGTTGGTCGCCCAATTTTCTAACAATTTACTTTGAATAAAAATAACATAAATTGTAAAATGAGAGAGTTGAGTATGGAAAAATACAAGCCAATGATTCTATCTTGTTTTTTTAAATAAGTGTGTTGTCATAACTTCGTAGAGCATAAAGCTGCAAGTTTTTATCAGTGCAGTCTAAAAAATCCACAAATTAGCTTGGAAAATGATGGAAACAATGCAATATTAGGATAAAATTAATATATATATATAATATATATATATATATATAATATATATATATATATATATTATATATAATATATATATATATATAATTATATATAATTTGGGTTACAACTGTCAAACTTCTTGATTTTGGGTGCCATCCACAAATTAGCTTGGAAAATAATGGAAACCATGCAATATTATGATAAAATTCAGCATTATTTTATTTTATTTTTAATTTGGGTTACAATTGTCAAAATTCTTGATTTTGGGTGCCTTGGGGATTCTTGATAGTGTTGAATCTATTTCCACCACAAAAAAACAATTCAAACATTCCAGTGTTCTGATTTTTGAAAAACATTTATGAGATTCCAGTAAGAAATATGTCATCTAGGCGAATTTGTGGTGTCGGTAGACAACGTCATTTTTATCCTTTTCGTCCAATGTCATTTTTATCCTTTTCGTCCACAGTGCATGTGAATAAATTGCTTGATTCAATGTAGGAAGCATAGGCTTGTTTGATTATTTGTACTCAAACTCGACAGTTGACGCAACAAATAAATGTATTGCTTGATTAGTTGTACCTCAGTAATCGATCCAACAAATTATATAATTTTCCCCAGTTAATTACACATCATTAAGTTGTGGAATTTACAATATTCTCCACTCATATAATCTTAAATCTTTCATAGTCATGTTATATATATAGTGCATCCTTTGTGACTTGTTCACACATCTTTTCTCAGACCCTGTGTACATTTAGAATTTGCCAATCGTTTCCATTGAGTTTGTGTAAATTAATTTATTTGATAGATTTTGTAGCATATTCGCCATGCCATCCCAAGCCAACTATAGACACATAATCATGCCTTCTGACTGCAGGGATATCCCCAAGAGCGAGCAAGTCAAAGCAGTCATTGTCTCATCCCTTCCCCATTCCATCAAGTATGTTTTCACTTCACATTCATTCTCCAACTCTCATGGGATTTTACAGTACTCTATGATGGCTACTTATTCTTCATCATCTCCTACTTCTTCTCCCTCAACCCTAGCTCTAGGTTCACATCGATGCTAGTAGGTTTTGCACAGTGAGGGACATCTTATTCTACTTCTGTTTCCTCCACCCTATCTTGAGGTTCTGGTTGAAGCAATTAGGTTGCAGAGCAAGTAACATAGAGTGATATGGTCGTCATAACATTAGGAAGTACAAAACATTGCCTAAATCATTTCATTGGTAAAAAGGCATTTGGCATTGGATAATTCAATGCTCCCTGTGTGTTTCCCGACATAGCTTAACTGCCTCTCTTGAATTAGTTAAATCTTGCGATGCATTCTTAAACTAACACCTCCAAGTTTTGGTATAACGACAATTGTGATTCCAACATGTGGTATCAGAGCCAAAGGTATCGAGTTTGAATCACACTCAGCTCACACTAGGGGGATATTGTTGGGCATTGGATAATTTAGTGCTTCCTGTGTGTTTCATGACATGGCTTAACTGCCTCTCGTGGATCAATTAACTATGGCGATGCATTCGTTTACTAACACTTACGGGTTTTGGTGTAACGACAATCGTGATTCCAACAAAAGGCACCAGGGTTACAAAGGATGTATCCACATTGAAGGAATAACATGGCTTAGATGACAAATATGTTTTTTCTATACAGAATTGTGCTTAGCTATATGCCACATTCACGTGGGAGACCTAATGGAGTATAATATCTTCAAGTCATGTTGTTATATCGACCTTATCACATGTTAACTATTAAAAATAACAACAAGAAATCCTAATTTAAACTGTTCTTGAATTAAATTAAGAATTAAACTATAATTATATTCTCATAGCAACTTGTAATAGTTAACTAAGTTAATTTGACTTATTTGGCTCAGTGAATTCGATTTTGAAGTCTATCTAGAGTCATCTATAGTGATTCCTAAATTTGAGGGGTCCAGGTTGAGTTGTAATTAATTAACTCAATCTAACTGAGTTATAGTCAGTTAAACTAGTTCAATTAGTTGGAGGAACTAATAGGAGGTGTAGTAGTGGGGAGCAGCTTCAATGCAGCTTCTCTGCTCCACCATTTAAATTAATATTCACTCCTAAATAAATCGTGCATGTCAGCTTAGAGGAAGACCCAATTGAGATTAGAGTTCAAGGACAGTGTGCTATCATTTGTATAATTTTTTGAGTTGTACAAATAGTGCATGCAATCAGTAGAAGGCCTATGATGGATTGCACATTTGTGGTGAGGGATTTTCCCAATTAAATATGGGCTAATTCCCTTAGGGATTCCAAAGGAAGGGGCTTGGTAGGCAGCTGAATTGGCTAAGTGTTGGCTTAAGTTGGGTTGTGAAGTAGAGGGATAGATTGTACTTGTGCAAGAATTGTTCAGGGTTGAACAAGCATTGTATTTTCTTTTCAGATATTCTGGGTAATGCAATATAGATAGTTGGGGTTTTGAGTAGTTTCTTTCCCTAGAAGAATATTGTGTTATGTGCAATTGAATTTCTTCCTTTTTTGCTTAGTGTTTTCATCGATCGATTTTGGTTTCCGTTGATGAGTACAGTAGATTCTTGTCTTATGTTTTAGCATATCACATAAGTTGTTGAATCTGCTTGTAAAATTCTACATTAACTGTTATTTGATTTGACAGAACATTTTTGTAGCCTTAATCCATCTTGTTCTATTTGTAATAAAATGATATATTGTGTTGCCAAAATATTCTAACATCTTATGCTTCATTCCATCATTTGATTGTTGTTATAATGAGGCAATTGGCCATGGGAGTCCAAATTGTAGGGCATAAAGCTACAATTGGTGACACCTTTTGCCCATATTGTGTGTAATAAATTGTTTATTTGAAGGTAGCCAACATAGGTAGTGAACCTAAAAAAATAAAATTGATGTAAATTTTTAGCAGTGTAGAACATTGGCTGCAAGATTCACAGTAGTCTTAAATCTTGGAAACTTGTTATATATATTTACATCAACAATTTCTCTTTCACTCAAACTAGTTTACATTTACATTTAGATCATGTAGCATATAATATTTATCTTCATCTATACTCTTCCTTAAAATGTTTCTTGTACAATTACTCATATAAATAATAAAAAATTCTAAAATATTTTTTTTTAAATAAATTATTATATTAATAAAAATAATATATATGATTATAATTATAATTTTTATGTTTATTTTATTTTTAAAATAAAAAAATAAAAATTAAAATAAAAGTATAATTTTTTTTTTTTTTTTTTTAAATTATATAAAACTTAGAAATGAATTTTCACAAGTTCATCTATTAACTTATTATTTATATGTTTTTAACCTATACAAACTATTTGAATTTATTATGTTATGAGTAATATAATTATTATTATTTTAGGTATTATTATATTATAATGATCCATTTTAATCATATATTTAGTAAGTGCCGTGGCTAAAATGGACTTTCCTTTATATTGGATATGTCATTTGTAAATTTTATTGTTTAAATGTATTTTTGATTGTTTATATATATTCATTTTATTATTCTTATTATACTAAAAGAATTATTTAGAAAACATTCCATTTTAATTTTTTTTTAAATGCGTCTCAATGAATTGAGAAAAAGTTATACAATTCATATTGAATCTTTCTATTGATTATAGAATATACCTTTTAACATAATCATTTTTCCCTCTCTACTTATCACTCTTTTTTAATAAATAAAATTATAAAACTTGATGATATGTTATATTATTGTATTTGCCATAAATGATTTATCTACTTGCAAGTGAGAAAATAGTGGACTAATTTGGTGGGTTCATATTTGACCCTTTTTTTAATAAACTGGATCATATGTTACATTATTGTATTTGACATAAATGATTTATCCAGTTGCAAGTGAGAAAATAGTGGACTAATTTGGTGTCGTGTCGTTCATATTTGACACTCTTTTTTTATTTAATAAATAAAATTATAAAACTTGATCATATGTTACATTATTGTATTTGACATAAATGATTTGTTCAGTTGCAAGTGAGAAAATAGTGGACTAATTTGGTTGACATTTTTTTTAATAAATAAAATTATAAAACTTATTGTATTTGACATAAATGATCTATCCAGTTGCAAGTGAGAAAATAGTAGACTTGGTGTGGTTCATATTTGACATGTACCCACATTCCATGGCGTGTTTGTGTAATATTCAAAGTTACAAAACAGTCACTAACACAAATATCTAGTCATAATATTTGATTAAATACACATATCCATAGCTAAGATAAAGTTATAGAATTAACGTTTTTTCATTAATTATAATTATGAGGAAAGTACATTAAAGTTAAACTAATAATAAGGATGGAGAGATTGGGATATATATATTTCAAAGTTATGAGGAGAAGTATGAGTTAGAATAACATTCATTATACGACTATTGAAATAGAATATATAAGTAGTTCAGCAAGATATATATATATGCAATTGTAATAAGACTTGATTATAAATAATCGGTCTTTTATAATAATTTTGGGTAATAGTTAGTGCGAAAATTGTTTTGTTATTTTTTTAAAATATTGTTATGAATTATATTTTATGTAAATAATGTGGAAATGTAAATATTGATTAATTGATGGAAATTTACATGAATTTAGAGGTTTGAGGAGAAGTTGTTTGTAAATCTAAGTTACTATATTTATTTCACCACTTATGTTCTTGATGGATTTATGACATTGTTAATGGAAGCATTGAATTCATGAATGGGCTTCTTTAATGAAGGATGAGCTAAGCATTTCTACTTTCCATGTGTTATAGGTCAATCTGGGCACATCAATCCTGACTTCCAGATCTGTATTATTAGGGTCCATCAAGCCCTAATTCAGTTGTTTTCATTCCCTAATGAGGTCAACCTACATCATGCTTGCCTCCCAAGAGTTTCCATGACACCATTCATCCAAAAAGTGTCCCTAAGGAGATCAATGCAGGTAGCCTTCTATCAGGTTGCATTGCAATGCAGAAACTGCAACACACTTAGCCTTCGTTTCACCTGCGATGAGTGAGATTCATCGAATTTTTAAATGAATCCATTGGATTCTTCATCCAATGGATACTTCTAGAAGTTTCTAGGTTGATTGAGCTTGCATTTGGATGAGGAAGAGGATGAATGAACCTCAATCCATTATCCCTTCCTCCATGGAACCACCTCCCAATTTTGGCAGAGCATTCATGACGGCCATTAACGGCTTAACCTCCTCCATTTAGCTATAAATTGATCAAGCATTCAAAGGCTGGTCTAGGTTGGAATTTCTTGAGCTAAGGAGATGAAGTTTGAATGAGATTAGTAAGAGTACTGTAATGATGTCGAATTGTTGCTTCATGAGGAGAGAATGGATCAAAACTAGAAGGAAGACACCGAATCAAGCATGAACATTCATGGGTTGTAATCTTGCCTTTTATCAATAAAGAATTCAAAGCTTTTTTCCATTCATGTTCTTATATGATGTATATCGTATTCTGGATTCTATGATATGTTTAATTAACAAATCTTTATTGTATGCTTTCATGGGTTTCTATCTCAGCTTGTGTGCAGGTGCTTTCCAAGCGAGTTAAGTATGGAAAGGAGCGGCGAAATCGGTCAAAGGAGAGAGGGATCAAGCGAAAGTTACAGGTTGGTTTTGTTTCCTCCTTCTCTTATCTGTTGATTATAGAAGAGGCAATGAATTACTTTTTCAGTTGTTTCTAGACTAGCTACTAGGTCTAGAGGGTTAGGCGTTTGTAGAAACACTAAATTTGCCCAAAACAAATTGGCAACTCCGCTGAGGAGCGATCCGATCCCTTTTAGTAGCTTATCTGTCTCCTTAGACACCTTGACATACCTTACTTGTTGTAATTCAACCTTTTGCATCAAATTTTGGTTAACATTTGAGATTAGGTGACTCTTGAGTGGCCTCACAAGAATCAGTGTAGGCTAGCCTTAGAGACAGTGCATTGCAGCGCAGTTAGGCCTTCTTTGACCTGCGTTGATTAAGCTTGGAATATTTTATCAACGCAGTTTGGCCCTCTTTGACCTGCGCTAATCAGTGCAGCTTGGCCCTCTTTGACCTGCGCTGATCAGTTTTGAAATCATTGAAATCAGCGCAGTCTTGAGTGAGAGCCTGTGCTCTGCAGTGGAGTTAGTTCCTCTATGACCTGCGCTAATCAACCTTAGGTTAAATTCCCACCTTTGGATTGAGTTTTTGCCAAAATTATTCTGATTGCTTGTTTGCTAAATATCAATGATGTCTTTTCTCTGAAAATAGATTTTTGTCTCCTTAATCCAACCCTACTTTGATTGGATTGATTACTTTTTCTTTAATGTTTTATTTGTCATTATCAATCTATAGTTAAAGTTAGAATATAGTTGATTGATATTTGTCGAAAGAAAGTGTCGTAAAATCATCTTTTCCTTCGAAAGTTGAATTGTCATAAAGTCTTCATTCTTAAAATATCATTTGATTGATGTGTGCATTTGATTTTTATTTTCATTTAAAGTGTCGAAAATCTTCATATCTTCAAAATCGAAAGTGTCATACAGACTTCCTTTCCCTTTAAAAGAAGTTGTCAGAAATCATCATTTTTTCATGAAAAGAGTTCTAAATCATTTGTGCATTAGTTTTTCTTATTACATCATTCACATTAAGAGAAACAGAAAAGAAAATCATGCATTGGGCATATTAAAGTTTGTGAAGGCTTAAAAGGAATGGTTTAGGGAATTGCATCTAGTTTGTGCTCTTTGTTGATTGATCAAAAAGTACTTGTTTGCTCTATCCCTAGTAGCTAAGATTTTCGTTGTTAAATTGAATGGAAAGGATGCTTATCATATTAGTTGCATTTTAGGAATTGCAAACATACATCACGTGGTGAACCTTGAAAGGAAAATTCTAATGAAGATCAACTTAAATTTATCTGAATTAATCTAATAACGCATTGGAACTTAATGAAAAAAATCTAGAGGTCTAGGCTAGAGTCCTGACATCTTTAAACCTAGTGGTTGTCGTTTTCACTGAGGTTGGGTGATTCCTCCTCTCTGATTCGATAAGTGCTAGTACGGACTTGTGCTCCCTATACCGTCAAGTATATGGTGGGAGACCCCAATAGGTTGAAATACTTTATCCCTAGGAAGCCGATTCTGCCGCCTTACTAATCACAACGCACCGAACACAACATTCAGGAATATTGACTGTCGTACATTAAGTCCTTGGTCATTTCTCTTTCATTTATCACCAAGGTGTATATTGCAGTTTTGCGATTTGTTTGGTAAACCCTCTTTTCTAGAATCTCAAGAGAAGTCACTTTCGTTCCTTTTCGACTCTTTAAAAGTAAAAGGATCATCTTAGCACTTGTCCTTTCAGGCTCATTAAACATCGAAAGTGACTAGAGTCATCTTTTTTTTCTCAACTCCTTAAAAATGAAAAAGCAAAGTTGTGTTCCAGTGTCGTAAAAATTAATTGACCTCAGATAACATCTTCCATGCTCACTCCTTAGTTGATCTTAGGTTGAAACATATGGTGACAAATCTGGAGTCCACCAATCAAGGAATTCCTTTTGATGGGAATCCTAGTCCTTTTTCTCCATTTGTAAATATTGGTGCTCCATATATGGCTACATTATCCCTTCCAGGATTTACCATTAGCTTTCCAGTATGGTTGTTTTCAACCTCCTTGGTTCAAAATGTTGTTATTTCTTCGCAATCGAGGACACCTACAACTGGACAAAATCAACCTCCAGTTGATCCTAAAGTTGACCCTTTTCCTTCTTCCTCGTTTGTTTCTTCCTCCCCTTCTTCCTCTTCGCCTGGTGAAAGTATTGGTACTAGTAGCCAGGTGGCTAAGAAGAAGAAGAAAGGGAAGAAGAAGAAGAAGAAGCAAATTCAGCGGAGGGAAAACCAAGCAACCTTTGCTTTGAATGCAACATTAGATGAGAAAATATCCATCAAGCCTCGCAAAGTTCGATATCCATTCAAACTTTGTACGAGAAACCATCTTCTTCGAAATTGTCCTGATATTCCGCAGATCTTAGAAGAGTGGTCTTCTCGTTCACATCATCCTATGTCATCAACTTCTAGTGATCATGTTAGTGACACACCATCAACTAGTGGCAGTAAAGATCATGGAAATAAGGGAAAAGTTAAGTTTCCATGTAGGTTATGTGAAGGGAATCATCCCATTCACCTTTGTCCCTATCTGGATGAAGCCAAAAAGGTGTTGGATAACCATCTTGTTTCACCACAACGACTTCCATCTGGTGATAGGAAACTTTCCCTTAATCCTTCATTATTTGATGAATTGACTGACTAAAATCAACTGTCAGTCAAATCCACTCTCTCTGAAAGTGAATCCTTTGAGTATATACCTGACCCAAATCAACCGGTCAAGGTAACAATTGACCCAACTTCACCTTTAGCTAATCGTACCTTTCCCAAAGAGAGTGAAAATGATAACGCTCAAGTTTTTTTTGTTTCTTCATATTCTAATGAGCTTGGGGGAAGTACTCCTATTCCATCAAGACAAGAGGAAAATCCTCCCACTCTCGTAACTCAAGGGGTTAATCCTCCTATTTCTATGGTAACCCCTCAAAGTAGTATAGTCACTTCCTTTGATTGGAATCAACTGGCAAGATTCCGCCTTCCTTCCTATGTGCCTTTCTAGATCATAGTACAAGTTTGTAATATGATTGTATCTGGCACCATTATAGATGAAGGTGCATCAGTGGGCATCCTTTCCTCAACTTCTTGGCAAGCACTTGGTTCACCACCGCTTGTGCCTGTTACTCAAAATTTGTTGGGTTTTAATAGAGGAACTAGTCAACCATTAGGGATACTCCCTCAGTTACCTATTACTTTGGGAGGAAAAATCGATTATCTGAACGTGATGGTAGTCCTAGGCCCTTTATATTATAATTTACTTCTTGGGTGCAACTATGTTTATGACATGGGAGCTATTGTTTCAACACTCTTTCGAGTGATTTGTTTCCCGCATGAAGGTAGGATTGTCACCATTGACTAGCTTTCATTTCACAGTCCAAATATGACTTCTAGTCAACCATATTCCCTAAATGGTCCATTTATACCAATGGTACCATCCCCACCACAGGTTAATTATGTGGCAACCCGTTCCATACCTATATCAACTAACGATCAATTCAATGATGTTGTACATTATGTACTTGGGGCATTGATCTCTCCATCATGACCTCTTATGAGTTGTGATTGAAAGGTATGAGGATAGTTCTTTTATTGTGTCAACCTCATTAAAAAAATGAAACAGGTCCACAAGGAGAGTTCCTGGTCTTGTATCAACCTTGTTAAAAAATGAAACCAAGGAATATGAGGATAGTTCTTTTACTGTGTCAACCTCGTTAAAAAAATGAAACAGGTCAATGAGGACGGTTCCTTGTCTTGTGTCAACCTCGTTAAAAAATGAAACCAATGAATATGAGGACAGTTCCTGGTCTTGTGTCAACCTCATTAAAAAATGAAACAAGGTATCTGAGCAGAGTTTCTTGTCTTGTGTCAAGCTCATTTAAAAATGAAACAAGGTCCCAAGTTCCAAGTCGAGTCTCTGATTAGATCTTGTAAAATCCAAATCGAGTCTTTCACTTGATCTCATAAAAGAACCTTCATTCCATCCACTTGATAGCCATGAGTAGTCGACTTAGGTGAATGTAATGAAGCTTAGGGGGAATGCACCTAATGGTAAAGATAAGTTTCCCAGTAGGTTATGTGAAGGGAATCACCCCATTCACCTTTTTCTATCTCGACGAAGCCAAAAAGGTGTTGGATATCCGTCCTGCTTCACCACAATGACTTCCATCTGGTTTGGGGCATATAAACCAATCTCAAGCATAGTTTTTCATTTCAAGCTTGTGAAAAAATGAAACTGAATCCAAGCATAGTTCCCTATGGTTCAAGCTTGTGTAAAAATGAACCCACTTCTATTTTTAACCCTCGTGATTGCCATTCTATCAACCTCTTTCATCAGATGAGCCTCGGTTGCTTTCATCCCATCACCACCATCCCTTTGGCTTATCATACACTTTCACTTGGTTGTTTTACCCTTTTTTCAGGGACAATTGCAATGAGTGGTATTACTAGCCAACCTATTCACACAAATAAACATGTTTTTAGAAGTTCCAATGTCACCAGAACCAATTGCTACCCTAGACACCACTCATTCCTCAAAGTGGAGTCCTCTTTAAGCTCTTTTTAGACTCTCTAAACATGAAAATATTGTCGAGCTCTTGTAGTTTCTAGCTCATTACAGATTAGAATCGATATCTACTCAGTATAGTTTTACCCCTTCTTCGAGCTCAGATAGATTAACTATGAAAAAGGTATCCATTGGTCAAATGTGATCAATAGGTTCTCTCTTGTATTATTTTATGCTTTTTTGGACTTGAGAGACAAATCTACGAAAAAGAACTTGTGGAGTCTCCTTTTAGTCCCTTTTCAAACTCTCTAAATGTGAAAAGGACCAAGTTATCTCTGTTGTTAAACTCGTTAAAAAACATCAAATAGCAACAAACTTGTCCATCTAGACAAGACCAAGTTTCACCTTTGCTAAACTCGTTAAAACATCAAATAGCGATGGATTCAACCGAAGGGTAGAATCATACAACAAGCATATGTTATCCTGCTCAAGCTTGATAAAACTAAAGAGGTACTGGTCAGAAATGACTGGGGAAAACGGGAAAAAGCCGAGAAACATTTATGGTAGTAGGTTTCTCTTGAACATGACACTTTCACCTCAACACCGTGACTATATGGGTTGGGTCATTCCGCTTGATGGTTATCACACCGTTCGTCTATCATACCATCCATTTCTTTGTTTTGGGTTAGCGCTACCAATTCACTTCAGTGTCGCCGATTGAGTGAAAGATTGGACGAGATTGAAGATCCTGAATCTAGTTTCATCCATCTGGGCTACGATATAATTTTCAGGAATACTATATCAAATGTACAATGGCCTTACATTCATGGGTCTATATCTATAGATGACTATATTTGTACATGTAATGAAAGTTTATAAGCTGAGCATGGGTATGCCTTCCCTTAGCTAGTCAGTGAGAAAAAATCAAATTATCATGATATTTGTATTGTAACTAATGCAGATCTCCTTCCACCTCGAAATCTTCTCTCCAACTGGTAAATCATTTCACTCGACATGTTTATTTTCGACTTCATGCTTTAGGGGGCAACTGTTACAGGTCAATTTGGGCACATCAATCTCGACTTCCAGATCCATATTATTAGGGTCCATCAAGCCCTAATTCAGTTGTTTTCATATCCTAATGAGGTAAACCTACATCATACTTGCCTCCCAAGAGTTGCCATTGTGGAGCGATAAAAAGGTGTCTTTTTAACTCCTAATTACCTCACATTAATTGTCAACCCAAGGATGACTTTTTATTTCAAGAGTGTACTCAGTCTGAGGTGGCTATTTACTCAAGAGTAATGTTTTGCAGTATAGTGCTTAAAATCCAAAAGTAAATGAAAGCTGGAAACAAAATCTAATTGGAACAACAAGAAATTGAAATGTTCTAAACTAAATCATTCATTCAAACAACCATCAATCGAGGATACAACAAGCAATAACTCATTCCTCTAGAAATTGATGCAATTAAAATCAAACTGGAACAAGACAATCAATCTGGGAACGAGGAAGCAATAACCAATGTTCTCTACAGTTGACAGTCCTGCTTTACAACAATTAAAAGGAAATCGAAATTAAACTGAAGCTGCTAATGAAAGTAAACTAGGAAAACGCTTTGAAAGCAAACTCTTGCACTTAATGAACAAAAATGAACAACAAAGTAAATGGAAAACAATTTGGAATTAAAGGAATCGAATAACCAATCGTATTGAACAACAATCTGTAATGAATATCAATCAAACAGAACAAAAAATGGAATGAAACCATAATTGAAATAGAACAGCAAAGCTTTATATTTGAAATGAGCAGCATAACAATATACATTGAGAAGGATAATAATCTTTGTTATGATGGAAAAGAACAACTACACGATTCAATCTCAACTTGTGCAATAAAAAAATTTCATAAAATATGATAACAGCTCGCTGCAAAAACATGATATTGTTAGGCAATACGATTCAAAGAAATAAGAATTAAATCAAGCAATCACACGACGGAAATTGGAAAGATATAATACAACAACAACATACTCCACCAGAGGTTGGGCCCTTAGTCGCTAGCGGATGCTGCTGGGCTACTTCAGATGAGAAGAATGTACAACAACCCTTTTATTTATTCATCCTCAAATTGTGAAATCATTACAACAGCAAAAGCTTGAGAATTACAACATGCAACAATCCCTTCTTCTTCCTATCCTATCATTAAATATCCACCATCATTCTTGAATCTCTAAGTCTGAATCCTCAATTCTCCATCTCTAAATTCATCATCTTTGTCTAAATTAACTGTCCCCAAAGTCCTCCTCCTCTCTGATCTCTGTTCAGATTTAAATACAAAGAGAGCAGAGAGTGGTTACAACTGTGATAATTACAATATGATCATTATTACAAAATTGGATTTCTTCCAACCAATTGATCAATAAGAAGATATATTTCCATCCATCTCTCAACAAGAGCAAGACGAATTTGGCTTTGCAACTGAGATTTGGAGGACGACCGCAACAACAAATCTTAGAAAATCGTGCTCAAGGAACCCTGTGTGTCTCTCAATAAAAACTGACTTTGGGAAAAACGTTATTTAGTAAAGTTAATTGGGTTCGTTCTGGACAAAACCCATGTTCCAGAGTTTCCAGATTCTTCTCCATTTGCTCAGAATCTCAACCGCAAAACTGTCACTCCTTATTCCAGCGCATTTCTGAGTTGGCACTTTTAATGATCAAATCTTCAATCTGGAAACTATCTTGGAGGCTAAAAATGGCGAATAATGTTATAACCAACTTATTAAAACTATCATTGATAAAATAATTCATAATCATTAATTTATTAGAAATAAAGGAAGATAAATAATATTCATCCATAAGAGCATAAATCATTTATAAAATGGATTTAAATGATAAATTATAACAAATGATATAATAGAGAAGAGTAAAAATGGATGAAATAAGTGTTACAAAGTAGTCGTATTCACGGCCCAACACACCCGCACACCAAATATATTGCATGTCCTCATGCAACAAAAACTGAATATGTTGCATGTCCTCATGCAACCCAAAGAAAAAACCCATGTGTTAACCAAGCAATAAAATTTGTTCATCTCAGCTCATAAAATGGATAGAACAAATGAATTCTTCCTCAATTAATGAATATTCAATTTTAGCAATCTTGATGAAGGCATAACAATTAAGTTGCAACAAAATATGATATAAATAACAACAACCTTCATTAACCATTTTCCCAAAAACTACAATCCACATTTTGTTGAAATGTTGCAAGTAGATTTGTAATATATGAATGCCTCTATGATCCAAAAATCAGATCGTTTTGATGCACAGATCATGGGATATAAACAAAATGGTTGTAGGTGAGAGTGCATGATTTCCAAAATTTTATGAACCAATTTAACTTGAAATGATCTGGGTTTGTGTATTTTAATGATACATCTGTGTTATCCAGAAATCACAAGAAGTGAATTCATAGTTTTAAAAATATTAGGGAAATCAATTTCTGCACTGAAATTGTATGCCTTAAATGAGAAAGAAAGCAAAAAAAAACATCCATCATGCGTAGCAATTCCTCCCCCTCTCTGAAAAATTAGCATGGCCTCATGCGATGCTAGAAAACAAATTGAGGTGGTTGCTACCATATGTTGAATTCTATGCTTGGTGTAAAACAATCATGGAATAATGGAGGTGTTGAGAATGAATAAGAATAGTAATGGATGATAAAGAATATGAATGACATGGTCATAAGAAAGAAATGAATGAAAGCAATATTCCTCCAAAACTGAAAGAGGATATGCCGCTGAAAAATATGGGAAGTGGTAAAGATGTGGAACGAAGGATGATAAATAATGCCCAAAATGGATTTTCATTAAATTCTCTTAAATTTGTAACAAATCAGAAAATTATGCTATTTTACCTCAAGTTTTACCTCCAAAAGAAAAATTTGGAATGACAGATATGGACTGGCATTTGTTGAAGCTGATGTAGGCAGAGTTGATGCTGAAAGTGATGCAAAAGGTGGAATCCAGGCAAGTACATCATGTCTGAAGAACTGTTCATGCTCGCGAGCCTCTTCTGTTAAGTGCAATAGTGTGGTCATGCTACGAATAGAATTCTACCCATACTTGTTGTTTTCCTGTAAACAAATCACTATTTTACATACAATGTTCTTGAATCCATAGTGTTAGTTTTAAATAGCAATAGATTAAGATGCATGCAAAAATTTCAATCAGAAAAACCTATCAAATCAACAAGTTATGGCAGAGTGCAGTAATCATATCACATGCAATCCCATAATGCACACTTTCCCCCCTCCAATTGGAAAAGGAATTCCATGACCATAAAGCATATGAGAGGTCTTGTGCTGACAGCAAGGCAAGGGAATGAACAATACAACAGTAAATGAAGCAGAGTACACATATCAATGATAGGACGACGAGAGTTATGGTTATAATGAGAGCAGAGTGTATAAAGATAGTTATGAATAAAAGATAGGATGCTTTGGATTGATGATAAGTTATGAAAAGAGAAAAATGTCAGCAATATGCCAAAAAGATGCTTTACTGACGGTATTCTAGCTGAAAAGGATGCGGTTAATCAGAAAATAATTTTTCATGCGTAAAGGATCAAAACAGGGAAAATGAAGGAAATAACTTCTCTGATAAAAAGGAAGAATAAGAAAAGGGTATTATAGTAATAATTGATGATAAGATATAACTTCAATACCATAAGCAGAGCCTCTGTTGCCAGCAGGCGTCCATAGCCTCGGCAGGGTTTCTTTTTAACCCATATGAGCCAGGATCCTCAATTTATAAATGGAGAGTTTTAGTGATGTTCTACAGAAGAGATCAGTGTGCTAGCGTGGTAACTAGATAACCACATTGCCATTCACTAGGAGGTAGCAAAAGTGATCAGGCCGACTCGTGATGAGACCTCATGTTCCAAGGATAATTTGGTTATCTAATGGATCATAACCCTGGTGTGGTCGCCATAATGGGAATGTCACTGTGTTACAACCTTATGAACATGGTAGGCTGGTTCGTAATGAGACCCCCTATCCTCCATCTACGAACAAAATTTCATTGTCATTACACTTTTTTATGATAAAAAGAGGGAGGCCCAATACTCCTTAAGAGCAGGGATGGTGGAAGAAGTTGAACATGTCAATAGAAAAAAATATATCCATAATCTCATTTATTACAGACAGAGAAGATTATAACTAGGAAGGGTGGAACTAGCATGGTATTAAGATGATCAACCAATATCATGTTCAATAGAAAACAATGCAGTAAAGTAGTATATAAATAATTGTGTCCTTTTGAAAATAAGCTATCATCAAGGAGCTGTCTTGTTAAAGATCATAACGTAAATGATATTAACTTGCTTCAATAGAATCCATAATTCTTGTCCTCATAAAAATAATGTACTTCATACCATAAAAGGGAATCAATAAAATGTGGTTGAAATGAACTAGGAATAATCCCACAAGAGGAAGGAAGGGTTGCTCTCGAAAATACTCCCAAAGTGTCGCTCATTTGAAGGAACAACAAAAACACTCAAAAAAAGTGTGGTTCTTTGTAGGGAACAACAAAGGAAATGCACACCAAAAAACAAAAATACACACAAAAAATGTAAAAACGCAAATGCTGTTTCTTTGGAAAAGGAACAACAAAAACTAAAAATGTCGTTCGTTAGAAAAGGAACAACAAAAATGCAAGTGCCGTTCCTTTGGAAAAGGAACAGAAAAAATCACAAGTGTCATTCGTTTGGAAAAGGAACAACAAAAACGCAAGTGTCGTTCCTTTGGAAAAGGAACAACAAAAATGAAAAGTGTCGAAGTGTTATTCCATTTCGAAAAGGAACAACAAAACGTGAAAGTACAGAAGTGTTGTTCCATTCGAAAAGGAATAACAAAACATGAAAGTGCAGAAGTGCTATTCCATTCGAAAAGGAACAACAAAACATGAAAGTGTAGAAGTGTTGTTCCATTCGAAAAGGAATAGTAAAACGTGAAAGTGCAGAAGTGATGTTCCACTTCGAAAAGGAACAACAAAACATGAAAGTGCAGAAGTGTTGTTCTATTTCGAAAAGGAACAGCAAAACGTGAAAGTGCAGAAGTGCTGTTCCATTTCGAAAAGGAACAGAAAAACGTGAAAGTGCAGAAGTGCTATTTCATTAAAAAAGGAACAGTAGTTGTTCCATTTCGAAAAGGAACAACAAAATGTGAAAATGCAGAAGTGCTGTTCCATTCGAAAATGAACAACAAAACGTGAAAAAGGAACAACAAAATGGCATCATAAAATGTAAGCATGCAAAAAAAAAACAAATTAGCTGTTCACGACATTGATGCTGAGGATGAGTTACACTTTGAATGAAGCAACACCTGAAACACAAAATATAAGAGAAATTAGAAAAGAAACAACAAAAAATAGTATGTAAATAAATAAATTGAGTTACAACAGCTATGATGTTATGTCAAAAAAAATGATCTATTCGAAAAATGTTTTGGCAGCAAAGACATGACATGAATCTTCAAATGGAAATCAATTCTTCATTTCTTCTATTATGAATCCATTGGGTAATGAGTTAGATGAAATCCCTTTGTTTCATTAAAATTTCTTTCAAGAATCACTTGTCCATAAATTGACCTTCTTTTTCTCCTAGGACCTGTAAAAAACGAGTATCTACCTGCAATAAAACATTAAATCATGGAGAAAGAGAGGTGTACGAGCTCCCTTAATCCAAGAATTATGAAAAAAACTAACAAGTAGTTACTCTGTATAACAAATCCACAGAGAAAATAAGAAAGTAAAATTTATTTGTCACCTGCGGGAGAGCAGTGGTCGACCATACTAACCAGCAATGTTTTAATCACAACTTCTTTGTTTTTCGTCCAAATTGAGTGATTGCAAAGTCAGATGAAAGATAATTAAAAGGTTTATTTGCAATAGAAACAGGTTTTAAAAATTCAATGATGTGATATGTCAATTTTAGTTGGAACAACCTGCATAACAGAGTCATTTCCGATTACCCAACTTAGACCAACAGTTGATATTTCAAGCATAAATTTTTCGTTTGATGTTGGATTCGAATGATTCAAATTGGAAATGAAATTGGATTTATTTATTTATCTCCAATATAAATATGTTTTGAAGAAAAGAATAATTGATAGGTCAAATACTGTAAGGAACGACCGGAAAAACAAAGTTTTAAGGATGCTGATTTACGATAGACAGTCAGTATTTTGATCATAACTTCCCCATACGATATTGAAAATGAGTGATTCCAATTGAATTGTAAACTAGATTCATAGAGGAATATACCATAAAAAATGTTTTAAAAATTCATTCATTTAGGCCTCCAAAAACTAGCTGTCCCAACTCTGTTCCTGAGCTGCCCGCTAGACATCCGGTCAATGTTTTGGTTCTAACTTTTTCGTTTCAAATCCAAATTGAGTGATTCAAATTGGGTTGGAAAGTATACATCAAGGGATACTTATGATAGAAGCAGGTTTTAAAAATATTCCCTTTTGGTCCCTCAAAACATGACTGTCCCGACTGTTTTTGTAGAAATTCCATCAAGCCCAGAAGCCAAAAAAAATAGGATATTGAAGCATTTTTTCAAATTAGTGATAAAAGTGAATATGAGTGTTTATAGAACTATTATTTCCATTTTAATTCATCTACATACAAGAGTGAATTAAATTTTTTTTATCACCGATGTTGATTTCCATAGCATGCTGTAACAAAAAACAACTAGCTTTAAAAAATAAAAATAAAAAAGATGTGTTTGTTTTATTTGTTTATTTATTTTATTTTCTCGACTATCCTACTCTTATTTGAGAATTGAACATGTTTATGTATAATATTATTTCCAGTAGAGCCATTTTCGAAACAAGGCTTCATGTATAGACATACCCAAATTTGAAAATGCACATTAATGAATATTAGGGTATGAGAAGCCAACTTCCCTTGAAAAAATGGTATAAAAAATTGTTGAAGCATAGAGTGATGTTG